>JXPH01009171.1:7404-17776 GCA_001014845.1 Mochlonyx cinctipes | reverse complement strand
ATGACATTTGTATCCCCACTAGAATGAGCGGAATAATGAATTGCGTAGATGAGAAGAGTGGCGCTGCATCTCGCTCTTTCCTATAGCGTCGTTCTGCTCCGACCAATCGCTGACATTTGTAGAGCTAAACATCAAGTTTGTTTCTTTTCATAACTAAACATCACTCAGTTAGCCGTAGACAGGCGGTTTAGAAAGAACGTGAAGAACAAAAATACGTTTTGTCGCCGTGAGGATTTTTTTTTTATTTTGAAATATAAAAAAAAAATATTTTTAATAGTATTTGTTTGTGCTTTTCATTATTGTGTGGAATCGAAGAGAATGTGTTGTATCTCTCATCACAGCATGCTCATGTATACGTTTTAGTGTAGTTCATAATGAAAAAAAGTTTGATTTCGTATTAGTAACGGCATCTCTTGCCTGGAATTGATATCATGTAATGAAAATATGAAATGAATATGTAAAAAAATGAAAATTTCAAGTGATTGAGTTTTGAAAAGAAAATTGAGTTCATTCTATTCAAGTGTGTCATTGTGAAAAATTATTTTTAAAATGATGTCCAGCAAAATTCTTGTAAATTGAAATTAAAAAAAAAACTGCAAGAAAAAAAATACATATATATTTATAACAAGAATATACAGAAAAAAAAAAATCAAATTTATTATTTTCTAATTGGAATTGGATTTATTAATAAAAAGCTACATCAATGATGCTCCACGAGGCTGTTATGTTGGAAATCTACCGACAAGCCCTTCACGCAAGGTAATATACCTACCTGTTTTATGATTTTCTTTTTTTTTAGATTCCATTTGTTCTGTGAAAAAAAACTTATAAAAAAGGGTTTAGTTGTCAGTATGATGATGAAAAGTATTTTTTCGAATAAATAAAAAAATAAAAGTGAAAGACTTTATGCTATACTACTCGAATGTTCTTGGTAAATAATTGAACAGTATCGACTTCTCGTAAAAAGTTATTGTGAAGTGTCCTTGGTGTCATAAAATTTATTGTTATTGTTATTATTATTATTATGGTTACTGATTACTATACTTCATGCTGGAAAAAATATGTTTGTTAATAATGTGCCCTGTCGCTTTTTTTATTTCTTGACAATTTTTATCCATCATAATAAAAAGATATGATGACAATTGTAATTTTTGGACATAAAAAACTTGAATTTATTAATTTCTGAAGAATTTTCAGTTTGTTCTCTTGGATATTTTTTTTTTTTATAAAAAAGGACTTTAAAAAACTGCTTACAAAGAGGAAAGAAGGGCAAAGTGCACCACTAAATAAAAATCCTTTTTAAAATATTCAGAAAAATCTCAAAAAATGTGTTAAGCACCATTTTCATTTTCTATAAGATTCAAAAGGACCCAAAAACTTTTCGGGGGATTAGAAGAAAAACACACTTTTCCTTTTTTGACCTCCAAAAGTAAATTTCTGAATATTTTTAGAAAAAAGTTATTTTTACCGAATACGGTCTACGGGATGAGTTTGTTAATTTCAGGAAATCGGAAAAATCCTTGTAAGGGAAGATTGAATATGTTTTTAAATTAATTTTTATATATTTTATCATAATGTCATTTTTATCATTTCCGTTTGAGAATGACAAATTTTTAATATATTTATTAAATATTGATATCGATCGATATCGATATTTTTTAGTTCGTTGAAATATCAGAATAGTTCTTGAACACGAACTCGTTTTTTAGTGAAAAATAGTAAAATAAACAGTTAAAAGAACTTAAAAAATAGTTTGGGTATGTGAACTAAAATAAATCGTTTCTGAAAAAGTGCTCGGATTCCCTGACCCTTCTGGGAAAATTTTAAAATCGAACTAAAAATAATAGTTCGAACTAAAATTAATAGTGGGTAGACTTTTGCCTGAATTTTGGCGAAAGGAACTAAAATTTTAGTTTCCAGAATTATGTGTGGTAAACGTTAGACTAGTACTAGAAGTAAAGGACGACAAGTTGTAAAATTTTGAACCATTGACAAAATTGTTCAAAAAACACTATATTGACTCAAAATTCCGCTTTCTTCAAAAGCCATGTTTTACTACAAGGAAATTATGTTAACTTCAGTTTAAGACAAGTTTGGCTTATTGAGGTGTTATAGATTATGTGAAAATAAATAAAAACAAGTGTTTCATATCTTGGTGGCCATGCGGAAGGAGTGTCAACATTTTTATTTGGAGATTTCTGTTACAGAAAACTTCTTCATGCCCTCCACAGAATCTTTGTGGTCAGACTGGAAACGTGACAGTGTGTTTGGCTACACACTAAATATTTTTGACACTATTCAGATAGATTTTTTCACGAAAAAACAGTTTCAAAATTCAGATAAAATCGTTGGACATCTGAAATATTTGGTGAAAAAATATTGACATTTCATTGATCCGGTTATTCAGAAAGGAGCTTCTGAATTTTTCATGACTCAATATTTTATTTCTGAATTTACTTTCTAAAAAATCTTGGCAAACAAATAGAAATAGTTTCCCTCTTTTTTTAAGCTTTCCCAGTCAATTTCAGCCATGAAAAACATATTCTCATATTTGTTTTATATGAAAATGGCGAAAACATCAAGTTTGTAAATATAAATATAATTTTCGAAATATTTTTTCCGATAATTTCCAATCTGAAAAATTCAGTTCAACTGTAAACGTCAACCCTATCTGAAATTTCAGATTGAAGTATCTGAATTATTTGGATGAGCAAAATTTAGATAGAAAATATGGCGTTTCAGATAGAAATTATTTAGTGTGTATGTTTCAGGCCAGAACATATAATGCGTTGTATGAGATCTCACGTTTGTATGTATGGCCAGGGTATGAAACAGCATAACTCTCACTATAACAAAAAAGCTATAGGGTTTTTCAAGCCGGATATATGCTACCTAGTCACACGGTCAAAATTGTGGACTAGTTTGTTGAAAGATTGCAGTCCACCGCAGACCAAATTTGGTTGAGCTGGTCTTTCTTTAAAAAAAATCGGCTCAGTTATATCTAGCTAGTCCCTAGGACCTTAAGAAGGGAACGGGAGAAAAAACTTAAAAACAAGTGTCAAAATTTATACATTGGTCCATTATTAACATTTTTCCCATTGCGTGAAATTAACTAACTCGTTCCATCGTCCACTTTTTCATAAAATTTCAATAAATTTCGTAAAATTAACCAAACTTGTGAGATTTAATCCTGTATGCCTGTACATTCAAATAATCTGAAATGTGTTTAGGCTTTTCATTCTTAGTTTTAATATGCTGTTATGATTTTTGTCTATTCCCTACGGAAAATTTAACGGCTTCCTCACGTGTTTTTACCACGTAGGAAATTGTGAGGAATGCGTGAGAAAATCATGAGGACTACATACATTATTTTAACGACCAAATGGCTTCCTCACGGCAAAGGAAGTGAGGAAACCATGAAAGCAGGTCGATTCCATGCATATTTTAACATCCTAACGACATCCTCAGGTTTACATTTCAAAAATTCATAACGGCTTCCTCATGCCTTCCTCACGTGTTAACATTTTAATGCTAAAACAAAAGAAAAACACATTCAGTAAAATTTTAAAAAGTTTGTTTCTCTGGGAAAAGTTGCTCCAAATGCTCTAATGTGAAAAGTATGTGTGTGTCTGCGTGCTCGATAACTTGCGTGATTCTCAACCGGTTTCGCCGAAACTTGTGTGTAGAGGCTTTTCTCAACAAAAGTAAGGACAAGTTATTTAATGAGCCGAATCGGGTCATGGGGTCTGGTGGACCCCATACAATCGCACCAAAATTTTCTTGATAACTTGAGTTCTAATCATGGATGAGCTTCAAATAAATAATATATAATAAGGCCTTTAGTATCCTATTGGTACCAGGCGAGTCTTCATATCTCAGAGAACTTTCTAGGTATTAGTGAACCTACAGTTTATACTGCATTCCGAACCACCACAACTTTAATGGTTATGCTAATGAGTTACTAGTTCATTGAGCCCAATGAGCTCAAATTTGAAACATAATCTTGTAAAAAGTATCCCAAGAATTCCTAAAAAATTTGACTATAAGATGTCGGGATCTGAGGCCACCCCAGTACCAAAAACTTTCACAATTCTTGAGTTCTAGTGATAGGAATGAGCTCAAATATGGAATATAAGCTTTAGTTAAGTATCCAAAAACATTTCTTAAAAAAGTTTAAACCTGGGACATCGGGATCTGAGGACTCCTACATACAAGTAACTTCCAGAATTCTTGAATTCTAGTAATTGGAATGAGCTCAAATTTGAATAAAAGTTTTTGACAAGAGCCAAAAAACAGTTCTTGGGGCCTCCAATTACCAGACTTGGATAGCTCTGTAAATAATTTTCCAATCCTATTCAAAATTTGCACCTATGATCTTTGTCCAATTCTCAATCGAGTTCCTATCATAAAATTTACAATAAATAAAAACAACAAGCTGTATAAACCCTTTGTGGTTTCCTACGTTTTTTAAAGAATTTCCAAAATATAGGGGCATTTGGGGTTGATGAAGTGATACACCCAACACTGAAAATCTTGTATTTGAGTTCATTGAATCCAAATTAGAATTAGTTCATTTGATCTTCTTCTAGGGTTCATCGAACCCTTTGAAGGTGTACGCTTGAAACGTTATAAAATAGGTACACTTTACTGGAATTTTAGCTCTTTTGAACACAAAAAGACTTCATCGAATATTGTGTGTATTTATATATGTTTTAAAATATGAATAATAATAAGGCCTATAGTATTGGGACCAGGCGAGTCCTCATATTTCAGAGAACTTTCTAGGTATTTAGTGGACCTACAGCTTATTGTGGATTCCGATCCACCACAACTTTAATGGTTATGCTAATGTGTTACCAGTTCATTGAGCCCATCAAGTTGTGTTGATTTTTATTGCGAGGAAACTGACTAACCTTGAATATATCCTATCGGTGTATCTATTTTTCACAGACTGATTGTACTGTGTGCTATTTATAGAAATATTGATAATTCAAGATTTATAACATACTTGAAATCAATATCAAATCGAACCCAGAACCCAGTGGATGTGAGGCTAGCATGCTAACTACTCAACCACCCGGTCGAATTTTTAAAACCAGCAACTAAATTGAAGCAGTAGGATTCAAAATCATCTAATTTTCTTGTAATCTTCCTATTTATGTGTGTTTTGTTCAGAAAAACTGACCAATACAAAGTTAGACTATCAAAATTTTATTCGTTTCAAATAGGCTGCGCTTACGGTATTTTTATCTTTGACAATCAACAGTTCTGAAAAAATATTTCTATATAAGATCTGATGTCAGTGTACTTTTTAATAGATTTTTGATACTTTTGGCCGCAAAATTATGCATGAAAATTTGTGCAAATGGTACCCATAGTTCTCATATTAATTAAGAAAGCTTTAAAAGTAAAGCACTATCAGTATTAAAAATTTCCGAGGTGATACGTTGCATTACCGCAGTTGAATATGGCTTGTAAAAAAACTATTCAATCTTCGACGTTTTGAAAATTTGTAGAAGTGGACTCTCAAGCTTCGCCAATTCAATAGGATTTGAATGAATTACTATCTTAATTTGGTAATTGCTGTACTTAAAAATATGGTTCTGTACCTTAAATAATATATTTTTATAAATTTATGTTTACACTGAGTCGTATTATAAGATAGTCAATTTGTGTGAGCCAACTTTTGCTTAATAAAGGTCAATTTTGAGACGAAAACATTCTATATTGAATCAAAATCAACGAAAAAGTTATTAATGCATTAATAACATTTATCGTAAAACTGGGCGCATTTAACCCAAAGACAATAAATTCAGCAAAAACTGGGAAAATTTAACGTTCAATGCACTTAATTGTTTCTACGATACAAAACCTAAATCAGTATGGTTTTAGCAAAAATATTCATGAACAAAAATTAGAAAAAAATTCATGGTGCATTTAGCCCCTCTCTCCCTTAAATATGACATAAGACTTCCTAATTTTTAAACTAATTTTAACGTTTTGTAGAGTATCTTGACATTTTTCCTGAACAATATTAATTGAAAATAGATAATTACATATTCATAAAAAAATATTTTTTTTAAATCGTAAAAAGGTATTTATTTTTTTATCATTTATCAAAACAAGTGTTTATGGTTTCAGCATCAACGTATACTTTTTCGTAAAATTTTAATTTTGTTGAGGTATTAGTATTTCATACCAATATTAATGTCCTCCACTTTTGAAGTGTTTTTTGACAATATTGAAATTTTTGTAAGTGATGGATAAGAGAATAGTTGATTTCGAATCTTTGTACAAATTTTGTACTTTGATGTTGTGTGTAGACTTCTAAATTCTACAAAACTTTTGACTCATAATTATTGCCGATTTAATTCATTATTTCTGAAAATTTATAATTTACTTCTAAAATTGGCACCAGAATTGTTGTAGAAACAAAAGAACATAAGAATATCCTCATGGCATTTTCACAGTATCCTTACGGATATCATTAAATGTAAAAAATTTGAAGCATAATTGCAAAATTTCAATAATAATACCATTACATTAACGCCTATGGTCCCTTGTGGGGCACAGCCGGTCAATAGTATTTTTACATCTCGTTCGATTCCTAGCGGTTGCTATAATGTCACCCCATTCATCATTGCGTACACCCAACTCTGACTTAACGAAACGACGCCAAGTTTGGCGTGGTTGGCCTCTGGAACGAGTTCCTTCCCGAGGACAGTACTCCAAAGCTTATTTTGCTATAGATCCGGGCTCCGTTGTACCTCGTCGTAGCACGTGGCCGATCCATCCAAGTTTGCGTCGCCTGATTTCTATCTCCATGCTAGTCATATCACATTGCTGCCATAATTCTATGTTAGTAGTCGTACGAGGCCATCTTATCCGAAAAATCCGAAGTTTAGATTAAAAACTAAAGATATTTTTCAAAAATATTGGATTTATTTCAAAATTATTACTTCAGCTTAAAAATGGCTGCACGTAAGAAAGGCACGAGGAAGCCATGAAGAGGATTGAAAATGTAAACGCGAGGCTGCTATTAAGACGTTAAAATATACTAGTAGACCCCTAGCAATCCTTATGACCTATTGGCCAAGTCAAAAGTTTATATTTTAATACTTATATAATTCCGGGTTTATCATTTCGGGGTATGTTAAATTTATAATAATATACACTGTAAAAATAATTTATAACAATCAATAATTTTATGCAGGGTGAAGAAGTACCTAAAATATATTATAAGATATGGAATTTTTGTACGATAATGGGACATTAATGCTTTCGCACGTTTTCCTACCAGGTAGAAAATTGTAATAAATTCGCGAGGAAAGCTGTGAGGAAGTCATATAGTCATATTGTTTCATAACGGGTGGTGTAATTTCAAGCCATGAGGAAGCGAGCAGGTGGCTAAAATAATATATGGAGCTCTCACAATTTCCTTATGACTTTCTCGTAGGTTCCTCACAGCTTTTCTCGCGAATTTCTTACAATTGTCTACCTGGTAGGAAGACGTGCGCAATAAGCTAGGCCATTTTTGTATGGAGAATTTTCAAACGCTTAGTGTGGAAAAGTCATCATCAAGGGATCAAGTTGTGTTCAAGTTTTGCTTAAGGAAACTGACATCATGCACGCCATTCGTAAATCTTCTATCCCATACTTAAGTTTTTGCAGCAAGTATATTTTTGATAGCATGGCTTTGACGATACATGTCGGAAATAAGCTTGTTTACCCTACTATTCATTAATAATAGGGCAGTCAAAGCAATCTATCTTCTCGACAACGATGGATAAACGCAAGTTAATTCAATCATCGCAGGTCGGATTTTAACCCGTACACTCTGGTTGATAGGCAGTCGTGCGATCAAGCCACGAGAGCATTCAAAGTTTTTGAGCTCTAAATTAGACCAAATTATTTTAAAACTTTCTTTCACATTTTTGTATGTTATCCCTATAGCTAAATTATAAAAATTTAATTGAAAAATAAAATAAATAAGAGTTTTCAGACTTTGTACCAGGACCGGAATACTTCAAGGTAAATCCGCGAGTAACAAGCGTCAAAATAAAAAATCAGGGGAGTTCCTGACATCCATAGGAAACTTTTCCGCATTAGGCGTTTTGAAATTTCCAAAATTTTCCATTTCGGCCCACCCTAGTACGAAAGCATTGATCAAAAAAACATGAATGCAGTCACCTAAGTATGATTTAGTGAGCGATATGAAAATAGCAATATACTCATCTGCTTGCTCACAATGCAAACACTTAAGATATAAAAATCTAGGATTACAAGAAGGAATAAATAAACTGATAAAAGGACCCAAAGTTATGTCCTTTTTTTTCTTAATAATTTTTCCAGAAATGTTCCGATTTGGTCGCTCAAGGTATCATAATATGCGCCTTCTGATTTTCTGTCCATTATGATCTTAATATGTGCAAAAGGATCTCCAGGATCTTTGTGAAAATCAGAACAAGACAATCATAAATCAGCCGTTTAAGTATAATTGTCAGAGTTTATACAAAGTACTTACACTTTAAAGTTGTGGTGGTTCTGAATCCTCTTTTTAAAAAAATAAGGACTCACTTGGATATTATAGATCTTATTATTTTTTATTTGTGTTAACTATCTGAACAACCTGATCTTCTAGTAATTTTCTGTAATTTGACTAGTGTAATTAAAAATTAATAGAAATAAAGTCTTTCCTTAATTTGAACATTTTTACGTATTCAAATTTAGGACTTAGAAATTTACAAATATCCTTCTTAATTTTAGCTTATCCACAAATTTTGAGTTTAATCAGATAACTTAAACTGAACATATCGTTATCGTTCAAGAGGTTTACATGGTTTTTGCCCTCCCCCTGCACTAAAAATCTGAGAAACTCTTAAAAAAGGATTCGCTAAACTCTTAAAAAAGTTCAATGCTCGAACCCTCGATAATCAAGAATGCAAATTAACTAGAAAGAGTTCATTTGATCTTTTTAGAGCATCGCACTCCAAAAAGGTATTCAATTTTATCGCAATTTTGGCTACTTTGAACCCAAAACATGGTCGTCGGATTTTGTGTATATATTTCTAGAACTATTAAACCGATTGATGAGAAAATTAATACTACAAATAATTACATCCCCAAGCAAATTCCAAAATTTTTGAGAATTTCGGAGATAAAAGGGATTTAACAGAATATATTGTTGAATTGCATCGGTAAAACGTAGTTTTATTGTTTTGGTTTTGAAAAACGTCAAAACAATGGTTCTGCAGACCTTCCGGAGCTGCAAGCACGTTCAAAACCTCCACCTTCGCTCAAAATTTTTGTCAATTCTATTTTTTCATAAAAATAATAAAATTTGACGGGATGAAACTAGACAAGGTTTTACCAAAACAACCATCCTACCTAGTAGACCGATGTGGAGGGCAGCTCATTTCGACAACTCGTAAAAATGTCAAATTTTTTAGTTCAAAAATATAGACTATGACCAAAAAATCCAGATCTAGTCGTTCTGTCAAAATTTTTAAATTCTTAAATTGTGGTTACGAATTGTTGATGAGGTCTTGAGATCATAAAAATTTTGAATGAGTAAGCCACCGTTTATCAGTGTGGTTTGTGCAACCGCTCATTTTTCACAGTTTGCACTAAATTTGACCAAATTTTTGTTCACAAACAAGGGTCGTTTGTTATTTCTAATATTATTTACCATTTTCTCAAGTAAAACTGACACTTTTTGCTCAATAAGATAATGATTTGCCACTCAAGCTGCGTATGAGTCGTAAGGGAGACGCAAAGGTTTGATGACCAGGAGAAAAATTGGAAAATCGTAAATTCCACTTCTTCTGTTGATCTTACAATAGACTTTTTTGAAAGTGTCTCGAAAGATTCTTTTCCAGACTTTTAAACCCTACTTCAAGCCACCATGACAGAAAATTTTTGATCGAAATTGGCAATTTGCGATTTTTTTTTCGCGAATTACTACCTAGGAAGGATTCGGTTTTCTTATTTTCCGGGTATGAACACCAATCGATTGAAGCAAAAATAGGCATTTCCACGAGTCGCCAATATAAGCCACCCTCTGGGTCTAACAGTGATGAGGTCAAAATAAATAACTTCTCGTTTTTTGACACATGAAAGCTTGGATTTTTATATTAAACATAGGCGTTATGTTGCTCGACTGTTTCCATCGTTTATTAAATTATAGCGTTTGTTCTAACCGTTCTAACCTATTTCACCTTTTATTATTACGTAAACATGAAAAGTATATTATGCAGTAATTGTAATTGTTTGTATAGTAATTGATTTCCCCAATAATTCCATTCCACACAATAATAACCAATCTGCATCCCGACACGAGCCACAAGTTCAAAGTAAATGAGATGGTGAAAAT
>JXPH01009145.1:5385-15597 GCA_001014845.1 Mochlonyx cinctipes | reverse complement strand
CCCAAAAAGTTGTCATTTGGTCCAAAGATCATTCCTGANTTTCAGATTTTTTGAATTGACCTTTATGCAGCGCCGGTCATTTTAATTCCGTACTTTTCATTTAAATTCACGGTCTTTTTAAGATACATTGGCTCCTGTTGGTCCAAGCGTCTTAAAATGTTGTAAGAATTTGCGGACCTTTTATTTATAAATATTTTGAGTCCTTATTGACTTATATCGGACCATTGGTTGTTGAGATATTTCAAAAAGAATATTAAAACTCGGAAAATTGTAAAATCTTGAACTAGACCAGATTAAGACCAGAAAACTTAGTAGGATGCTGAATCAAAATATGACATCATCAGAAAAAATGACTTGTTAACAGTGGTCAAAATTACAAAATATGGTTCATAGGTTCCATGGGACCCGTTTTTAGGGGTTTAGGCCCCATAGAAGCAATATTTACTTCTATAGTCTTATCATGTTAAATACATAATATAAATTAATCGAACTTTACTTTTAGGAAATCGGATGAAAATTGGTAAAGTTAGGCCCATGGGTTGGTTTTGAAGGGCCCAATTTGCTCTCCAATTACGTTTTTTCTCCTCCAATTGTCCGGATTTAGAGTTTCTTTTATTTTTTCATCATAAAACAAAATGAACCATCAATTTCAGTGCTTGGAGCCTAAAACAAATATTTGGAACCTGTTAAAACCCCTCACGGGGTTAATATTTGGTGTTTGTACTAGTTTCACCAATTTTCATCCGATTTCCAAAAAGTTAAATTCCATTGGTTTTTTATTAATTATTTAACATAACAACAGACTAAAATAAATTTTTCTTCTATGAGGCACTCCTAAGCCCCTAAAAACGATCTCCATGGAACCGGTGAATAAATTTTTGTCATTTTGATCACTTTTTACCGATATTTTTTTCGATGATGTTATACTTGGATTCAGCATTGCAAAAAACCCGTACATACTAATTTTTCTGATCCTAATTTACCTAATTCAAGATTTTTCAATTTTCCGAGTTTTCATTCAAAATATTCTGCTTGCCTAACGGTCTTTTTGAAATATCTCAAGAACAATGGCCCGATATAAGTCAATTAGGGCTCAAAATATATGTAAACAAATTCATAGAACATTTTAAAACAATTGGACCAACATGGGCAAGTGTAGCTTAAAAAGACCGTTAATTTAGATTAAAGGTATGAATTTAAAATGGTCGGTGCTGCATAACGGTCAATTCAAAAAATCTGAAAATATGAGGGATGATCTTTAG
The DNA here is from genome assembly GCA_001014845.1 of Mochlonyx cinctipes. NCBI lineage: Eukaryota > Metazoa > Arthropoda > Insecta > Diptera > Chaoboridae > Mochlonyx > Mochlonyx cinctipes. The sequence goes on along the minus strand of JXPH01009145.1, from coordinate 14,335 downwards.
ACCAAATGGGAACGTTTTGGGGGAGTATGTTTTTGAATTTCATCGTTTGAAAATCCTCCATACAACTCAACTCTGCTCCACCATAATAATAATGAATGGTAAGTACCTAATTACTGAATTTTTTAAGGAAAAGTCAAAGAAAAACAAACATGGATGTTATTCTGATGACGTACACATTATTAATGACCATTAAATTTAAAGTTTTCACTCTTCAAACTAGAAAAGTTAAAATCTAGAGTATTGTAATAGATCTGTTTATTTTTAGTATACGCACGTAAACGGACGTTGCTGAAATAAGTTTGATGATTCTGCAATATTAATGTAGCTAAAAAGTGATACATCTTGCCAATAATAATAAAAGGATTTCCTCTCAATAGTTTATCAAAGAAATAATAGCTGACACGTAGCGTAGGTATATAAAGCTCCAGCATAATTTTTTACACGGAAAATATATAATATCTGTCTAAAAATGGAATAAAATATGGAATAGCAGTAGAGAAAATAATAATAATAATGTCAAATACTCTACGTGAGCCGATTATAAATGAACCAATTAAAGTTATATTCAAATACTTATATGCTTTCGTATTAGACATTGCTACAGCCAGATATATTATTTACAAGCATATCAGATTGGAAATTGAATGAAATTTATTGGAGCTATAAGCTGCAGATAACAGGAGGATCCAGAATCGTTTAAAGCTGAAAATTGGTTCAGATTGCTGATCAAGATCACAGTGGTAATGGGAGCGGAAAATCCCCGTTGATCATACACGAACAAAGCCAGGTATTTAAGATAACGAACAATTTATGATTTATGATATGGGTCTGCAACAATTTTACGCTATGAAGGGGAGAGCGAGGCTAAAGGCACCAAAAAATTTTAATTATTTTTATAATTTTATTTATTAATATTTTTGCAAAATTCAAATTGATTTAGATTTTATGTCGCAAAAACTAGGCTCTCAAAACTTTGTATGGCCGAAAATAATTTTGATCGGCCGAAAATTAAATTTTGTCCAGTAAAAAATTAATCCTGGGTTCTATCGAAGGCTATGTCTACCACCGTGGACTGGACATTGTTGGGTTGATTATGTGACAGAACTTAGTCAAATGACCGGGAACATATTTTATGGCCAGGTGAAATTTAATTTTCGGCCAGACAATTTAATTTGACAGCTGAACCAGTTTTTTGAAATTAGCAAAATTGGTTCCAGTTCCGTTCGTTTGTTGCCCTCCACATTACAGTGGCCAGGCACCAAGATCAGTCTGACGCGATTGCTGCGAGAAAGTTCCTGCATTTTAGAACCAATTTAGACGTTATTGTCTGAATTCAGTACATTTTAAGCGCAGCTTGGTGACTTTTTTACACTTGGCCGAATGCCATATAGCCAAGCAGAAAAAAGTTATTTGAACGTTTGGCCGAATCATAAAAAATATTTGGAACATTTGGCCGAAATAGAAAAAAAATATTTTAATGCACTCCCGCCCAATAATAACTTTCCTTTATCTAAAATTCCTAATCAATTTAAGTAAAAATGGTGCTATGTGTGAAATAACATTAATTTTTCTATATCCTATAATCACTGAAAAAATTCTTTCGAAAAAAGGTGCATTATGCGGGGTTTTTATGATTATAGACAAAAAATAACATTCTTCAACTAAAATTCATAATCAAATTAAGTGCATCTGCAATAATATCCGTTTTACTGATCCCACTCACAAAAAAATCTTTGAAAAAAGGGGGCATTATGTGGGCCTTTTCAATTATCGGCATAAAATAACTTTCTTAAATTCATATCCATAAACAATTTAGAAAAAGGTATGTGAAATAATATTAATTTTATTGTATCAACTCACAAAAAAAAAATTCTTTGAAAAAATGGTGCATTAAGTGGGGTTGTCTAATTATCGACAAAAGCTTAGCTAAAATTTATAATCAATTTAAGAAAAAATGTGAAATCCTATTCATTTTACTGTATCATAATCGTAATCACTAAAATGAGTTTTTGGAAAAATGGTGCATTATGTGGGGTTGTGAAAAATAACTTTTTTTAGCTAAAATTCATAATCAATTTAAGAAAAAGGGTGCATTGTATGCAATAATATTGATTTTATTGTATCCTAGTCACTGAAAGAATCTTGGTTAGACGCTCCGAAGTCTTAATAGACTTTGCATAGTATTTATAAAGTCTATTTCAAACTGTATGAGACTTTGGGAGGTTTTGATGCGACTTTGAATAGCCTAACATTACAAATAGAACTTCCAATGTCTCACCATAGTCTATTTCTGTTTTGGACTTAGAAATAAAAATAATTTTTATTTTTATTTTTGACGTTCACCCTATGTTTTTTTACCGAATTTAAGTTAGTTTACCCCAAACCTTTTTTGACGTTTCTCATAAAAATAAACTGCAAAGTGAGAAGTGATGGCGATAAATTGAAAAAAATTATAAAAAATAGTGAAAAATTTAAATTTTGAGCGAAACCAATTCAATTATCGTAACCTGTAATATGTTATCCTCTCGATCGTCCTCGCGCATTAGGGGCTAAAAAGGTCAACTAAGATGGTTAGCGTGTTTATAAGTGTTATTATAGGGATAGGTGGGACCACATAGTGTTACTATAAATAGCACAAATAAAAAAAAATATAATAAATTGTTAAATTCGATTTTAAATAAAATATTACAAGTAATTTACGCTTGTTTCATTTTCAAAGAAATTTGACCAAAATACATTTTTTACAGTTTTTTCCAGGGAAAAAATGAGTTATTGGTAGACTATGAATAGACTTTGGAAAGTCTAAACAGCAAAATTTTAAATTCAGACTTTGAGAGACTTTGGATAGACTATGGTGAGGTTAACGAAACTGGCCATTGGAAAGTCTAACCATAGTCTGTTTCAGTATACGCATAGCCTAAAATTCAGACTTTGGAAGACTTTAAACAGACTAAAAATAGGCTATAGGCAGACTTTGGCAAAGTTTACTGAAAGTCTAGATTTTTGATAGGGAAAATAAACATTAAAATAATAATAATACATAATAAGGCCGATTGTAGGCATATTCATATTTCAGAGAACTTTATACCTATAGTGAACCTACAGCTTACAGTGGATTTTGAACCACCACAACTTTAATGGTTTTGCTAATCAGTTACCAGTTGATTGAGCCCATCAAGTTGTGTTCAATTTTTGCTGCGCGAAAACTGACTAACCTCTTCGTCACGATCGCCTTTCGAACGCCTTCTATCCCATATTTAAATTTTTGCAGCAAGTATATTTTTGATAGCATGGCTCTGACGATACATGTCAGAAATTACCTTGTTTACCCTATTATTCATTAATAATAGTCCACATAAAGCGATCTAGGTAGATCACGATAAGGTTCTCGACAGCNGTCACGGGTCGGATTTGAACCCGTACCCTTGGGGTTAATAGGGAAACGCTCTACCGGTCAAGCCACATTGGCAGTCTTTAAAACTAAGAATCGCTTTAGAGCAAATATTTGGTATTTCAAATTAAAACTGAACTGGTGAAAAAATATTTATTATTTTAAATATTCAAAACTTTACTTTTGAAGGACGAAACACACTTTTTCTACTAATTCGCCAAGACTTTTTTACAGAAGATGAAGCTGTCGATAATTTTTTTTTACATATTCTAGATATGATTTTTTTGAGTGGTGCATTTAGCCCCCAGATGCATTTAGCCTCTCTCTCCCTTACTGTAATACTTTCTATTGTTCATCAGACGTGTATTCAAAGTGTACATAGAAGAACAGAACAAAGTTTGTCCCATATTCAGCAAACATTGAAAACAACAATAAATTTTAATCTTTTTATTTCAATTTACATAATTCCGTCCCTATTTTCAGTTCAGTTCAAATTTTGTTCTGTTCGCTATTCTTACTCGCCCCGCAGTCAGCCATTTTGTAAAACTAAGTTTTCACAAAATTGGTGAATAAATTATCATTTTAAAGTTTTTTATTTCTTTTTGTTACTTTGGAATATAATAAACTTTTTCTTTCTGCCGGAAAATTTAATTTTCTTCTGAAGAAGAGAAGGTAAAACTCAGTTTATTGAATTAGGGCACAGGATTTTTATTGTAATTTATTTGATTTTGTCTATTCCCACAAATTTATGGAAGGAAATGGAGTAAACCCTAATGTGGGTTAGCTTTTCCTTGGGGGAGATTAGATGAATATGTCCAGAATTATTATTCGAAAAAGACTGGAATTTTATAGAGTTAAAACGATTCTCTCAGTTGAAAGTAACAGAAATTGCTCATTTATACCAAACCTAGTAAGTGAGACCGTTTGGACCACCAGAACTACATTACTAGGAATTTTATTGGGAGCGTGAATTAATTTCCTTGACGACCGGGAGGTTGAGTGGTTAGCACGCTAGCCTCGCATCCACTAGGTTCTGGGTTTGATTCCTCGTACAAACACTGATGTGTTCTATTAAATTGGATTGTAGATTTTCAGTTTGTGATAAATCTGAATTGTCGATATTTATATAAATAGAACACAGTACAGTCAATCTGTGAAATATGCATACACCTAAACTACCATCTACAATTATATAACCAATGATTGTGGTGGGATATGTGTGTATGTCAGGTTAGTCAGTTTCCTTGCAATAAAAACTGAACATGACTTGATGGGCTCAATGAGCTGGTAATTCATTAGCATAACCATTAAAGTTGTAATGGTTCGGAATCCACTATAAACTATAGGTCCACTAATACCTCGAAAGTTCTCTGAAATATGAGGACTCGCCTGGTCCCAATAGGGTACCTATAGGCCTTATTATTATTATTTATTAATTAATTTTCGTGAAAGTGAGTGCTTTATTTAAAAAAAATAGTAAAGAACATGTCATTCAAAGTATTGTCCATAACTAGCCACTACTATTTTTCATGTTTGCTCATGAACTTTACATCAGAGAAACGACACGTCTTTTGAGGCTATCCAAGAATCGACCAATTTTTTGGGATCTTCATAAAAATGAAAGTGCTGCTCAGCTAGGTCATCCATCGAACTAGTGGTAATCGGAAGGAGTAATGTCTGGTGTATACGGTGGGTGGGGTAGAACTTCCCACTGAAGTGTCCAAATGGTGCAACATGTAGCGTAGCCGTGCGTTGTCATGTTGAAAAATGATTTCCTAGTGTCTCAAATCGTAATTTAGCCATTTTTGCCTAAATGCTCGGCTGAAACGCATTAGTTGCAGTTGATACTGGCCCTCGGTGATGGTTTCGTTAGGTTGAAGTAGCTCATTGTACACTATACCCAGCTGATCCCACCAAATACAAAGCATGAGTTTGGAGCCATAAATATTTGGGCTTATCGTAGTGTAACCAGTGACAATATGATACAAAAATTGTTGCCTATTGCACCGTTGGCCCAACTATTCACAGGTGAAAAATGTCTCTCTATCCACATCTCTTGGTTTCAGTTGCTCCAGTTGTTCCAAGTGGTCTAAAAAGTAAAAAAAAAACCAAAAGAAACATGTGTTTGTCTGTGAGTCAATATGTTCGATAACTCGCATAATTATTAACCAATTTAGCTGAAATTTTACGAGGTGGCTTTCTTGAAATGTAAGACAAATAGAAAAGAAAAACTATAATCCACTTTGTACTCTCGTACGTTTTTGAATCAAATTGGCTTGGCCCTCTATTAGAAAAGCGTCCTATCAAAGTGTTTTGATATGGATAGTTCTGGGATTTTTCTGCTCTGTAACGCAGACCTTTCGTAGATCTACTTTTGCTGTAACTACAGGTTGGATGAGGCAGGTCAAAAGCCGTAACCAAAATCCTTTGGTCACTGTGTGGTGGTTGTAGGTCGATCGGGAGTACCCAGGGATCTTTTTTCGCCCGAACTATCCAGATCAAATGTTTATTTTGGTTCCTGTCTGTGTTCAGAATAAAATCCTGTCGCTCGGAACTAACCTAGGTCAACTTCTGTGGTAAGTGCCCGGTTCCTTGATGAGGATTGTAGGTCGAACCCAGGGATCTTTTTTCGTGGAACCATCCAGATGAAACGTTTTTTTTCGGTTTCTATCTGAGTTCAGAATAAAATCCTGTCGCTCGGAACTACCCTAAGTCAACTTCTGTGGTAAGTGCCCGGTTCCTTGATGTTAAGAGGTCAACTTTTGGTAACTCAGTGGTAGTTGTAGGTCGATCTGGAATACCCAGGGATCTTTTTTCGTGGAACTATCCAGAACAAATGATTTTTTTCGGTTTCTATCTGAGTTCAGAATAAAATCCTGTTGCTTGGAACTACCCTAAGTCAACTTCTGTGGGAAGTGCTCGGTTCCTTGATGAGGGTTGTAGGTCGATCTGGAATACCCGGGGATCTTTTTTCGTGGAACTATCCAGAACAAATGTTTTTTTCGCTTTCTATCTGAGTTCAGAATAAAATCCTGTAGGTCGGAACTACCCTAAGTCAATTTCTGTGGGAAGTGCCCGGTTCCTTGATGAGTACCTGGGGATGTTTTTTCGTGGAACTATCCAGATTAAATATTTTTTTCGGTTCCTATCTGAGTTCAGAATAAAGTCCTGTCTCGTGAAACTAGCCTAGTTCAACTTCTGTGGTAAGTGCCCGGTTCCAAAATTGCTGTATTGGCTTATTTATTTTTCGGTCACTCGGAATTATCGTAAGTCACCTGCTGTAGTACGGTAGCTGCAAATTAATTGGGCCTGATTTACCACGGTAAAATAACGCAGGTTCCTGCCACAGAAGTGTCCTATTGTTGGGTTTAAATAGGGAACATTTTTGTGTTTTTGGTTACTTGGAGCTATATATCGTAGATCGCCTTTTGCAGTATAGGTGCACTTACCCAAACTAAGAACTTACCTAAAACTAAGTTATAACTAGAGCCCTTTAAAAAGGTTTTGCAATAAACACTAGAATATTATGTACAGCATTGAAGTCCTATTTATTTATTATTTTCTCGCTAAAAAGTTTCCCGCAGAAACTGCATGTCGTGTTGGTAGCCTCCCATGGTGTGGTGTGTGGGTAGGTTGAAAAGGCGCATTATAGATTTTATTTATAATGAAATTGCATTCCAAAATCATGCTGAAAATCTAATTGAATCTATTTTCCAGTTTGTTGAAAACAATTTTTAATTAATTTCAAAAGCAATTTTATTGACACACAAAATAATTTAGTACTTGCATCATCAGATTCGATATGCATTAAAGTTATGTTTTGTTCTGGACTAGTAGGCCAACTTTTGGGTTGGGCTGTATGTATGTTGGGGAAAAATTTGAAAAAAAAACTATTCAAATCTAAAACATGAAATTTATGATGTAGAAAGAGAGCATAATGAATAAATATCTCATAAAATTAAATAATGGTTTATTAACATGAAATGTTGTCAAGCCTTATATAGGAATAAATGTTTGCTGATGATGCTGTGCTCATATACAGACATATATGTATGGAATGTGTGTACATAGGAATGCTCTACTTTCATCAATATATTAGGGTGGAGCGGTTTTAGCTGTATTGGAAATTAATAGACATAGCTCTCCAAGAAGTTGCTAATTGGGCACAATAGGAAACGTGCAAAATATGAGGCCTCTAGGACAAGGTTCAAACTCCACCAGAGAAGCTCAAAGTCGATCAAAGTTTGATGTAATTTTGTTTAGTGTTTTGTTTTTTCAAAAATTTTATTTAATTTTTCTAGACGTATGTTGCTTATTTACAAAAATGCAAAAGAATTTATTTTAAATTTAAGGCTCTCCTCAGAACTCGAACGGCTTAGGGCTTCTCAGCATTAAAATATTCTATTATATTCATTCTATTCGGTTGAGTCACATACACGCTTCAACTTCACAAAATGTCTAGTTAATTTTACTGATTTGGTTGGCAGACAATATCTGCGAGATTTTTTTAATAATACAATAACTAAACGCTCCACATTTGTTACGAACTAGATGAGTCAGTCAATGTTGACAAAAACTGTTTCTCAGAAACGCTCAAAAGGTGACGATAGTTGGAAACTTATTATTACTGATTTTTCCTTTATAGTTACGGAATATTTTAGTGTAATTCACTGATTGTTTCATTAAATTTAACTGAGTTTTTCAGTTAATTTAGGCCAACACCAACAGGAATTAACTGACCCGTCCAGTTAAAATGACAGAAAATTCCGTTAAATTTATTGACCGACTCCGTAAATTTGATTGAATTTATTAATAATTTTTGCTGATTTTGTCCATTAAAAATTGCCAAAATATATTATGATTGATGAACAAGTAAAGCAGTGCATTCAAAAATACACAAGAAATAATTACAAAAATCAGTTAACTTTAAAGAATGATTCAGTCAAAATTAAGGAATCTTCCAGTAAACGTGTTGGCCCAAATTAACTGAAAAAATTAATCAAATTTAAGGAAAAAATCGGTAAATTGAATTAAAATAATCCGTCAATATAAATAAAAACTCAGTAATAAAAGTTTAAAAAGATCACCACCTTTGAAATTTATTTCTTAAAAAGCTTATGTCTGAAATATGTCAAAAGTAATTGACCCGTCCAGTTCTACATGGCTTACCAACTTAGTCATTAAATAATATTTACGGGCCCGTTTCGTCGTCCACTTTTTTCGAAGCTCAGCTAATTTTACTAGCTTTTTACATATTCCATTTAAGCATGTATGATTGTGTTTTTAGGTCACAGGGACTACGCGAACAATATTTTTGAGGTCCAATTACCCTTGAATCCCAGAGCCCTGTAATGCCAAAGTGGCCAATGTGCAACAAAACCCAACTTTATGTACATGAAATCAAAGGTCTTGGGTTTTACATTGATAATTATGTGAACAATTTTGGTTTATAATAATAATAATAATAAGGCCTATAGGTACCCTATTGGGACCAGGCGAGTCAGAGAACTTTTTAGGTATTAGTGGACCTACAGCTTATAGTGGATTCCGAACCACCAC
>JXPH01009105.1:0-28353 GCA_001014845.1 Mochlonyx cinctipes | reverse complement strand
TGTTCTGCCATGACAGCGCTCATCCAGTGGACAAGTCCCTGGGTGGGATTTTGTCCCTGCACCCCACCTGGCACCGGCATCGGGTTGATGTTCGTAACCGTGGTTGTTGTTGTTGCTTGACTCGTGTGGGGTGAGCTTGGGCAGTTTGGGGTGGGTTTGGACTCGTCCTGGTTGTTACAGTTATTGTTCTCTGTTGTGTTGTCGTTATTATTATTATTGTTTGCTTTATTATAATCGTTATTGTTATTGTTTGTGGATGGATCCGCTGCTATCCAAGGAAATGTGTTGGCTCCTTTCTGAAATAATATGAAATGCATATTTTTTGCGTTATTATTATTATTTATATTCTGATCGCATTATTATTTTTTGTGGGTTTTATGATATGGAAACAATTTGGTTTTGGGGATGAGAATTGATGGATGATGTGACGAATAAATTATGGGGTTAATTAATGTATGGGAAATGTACATATAAATTTATTTATTTATTTTATGGCTTTCGTATAACATATATGATATTTATTTATTTGGGAAATATTATGATGCATATATTAATTATTAATTTATGAATTTTCAAGAGATATTTTTTAGTAAACCAGATTTTTAAGGAGCGGTTTTTGTGGTTGATCTGACAATTATTAAATGACTGAATTGGACACAAAAATAATGGGAGTTTTTTAATGTTTGGCTGAGGCTAAAGAAGTCTTTAGTCTTAGAAGACCTGAGAGTACCAGTGAAGCAACTTAGGACATTATTAATAATTTTGATTGTCTCATGTTTTTCATACGCATTCTTATTTTGACAGTGCCATCTTAAGTTATTTGGGGCCCCCGGTTCAATATTTTTAGCGGCCTTTTCAGATTTTGATTTTCTATTTGTGATTATTCAAAATCAATTTTTGAGGCTGGAGCCTCATTTAAATAATGCATTGTTTTTATAAAAATTCTTCTATTTAAAATGCTTTCTGGGGCATTAGGTCAAGGGTGGGCCATACCGTTACGACGACACTGTACTATGCTGATCAAATTGACGTAGATGCTCGAAATTTTTTCGAGACCCCTCCTATGAATTGTCCTTATCATGAAATTCTTTTTATGAATATTTGAGGATAATTGGCTAACGTTCGGAACGTGCTACCAGCCATTGGAATTTCAAGCCTTTGAGCTCTTATTGACTTATATCAGACGATTGGTTCTTGAGGCATTTCAAAAAGATCGTTAAGCTTTCAGAAGATTATGTATAAAAGCTCAGAAAATTTGAAAATCTTGAACTAGGTAAATTAGGACCGGAAAATTTTCAGCTTGATAGGTCCATAATTACAAAAGCAATTGTAGGAGAAGGAAACGTATGTGATAGACAATCAGACTTAAATCAGTTAATTGGATAACCCTAATTCAATGACCTTCATTGAACTTTTTCAAAATCCTGATTGTGAGAATTTTCAATGAGTTTTGAAAAAAATATTTCTAATGTCTGAAGACTTACAAAACTATTAGTGCGCCATTTTGTTGTAGTTTTGTCGTCTGAGTCCAAAAACATCGAAAGTTTTGGAAAAAATCAATGGAATCTGAAATATATTCAGGCAAAAATGGCAGAAAAAATAATAGCACAAGAAAATCCAATTAATTTTAGTGGATTTTCAATTAAATTGACGAATTTTATTCATGTCAAATGGGTTTAATTGGATGTCCATTATATTTCAATGGGTTTATAGTAGAATTTTTAAACTGAGATTTAAGCGTGATCCATAATCTACCGTATTTCAAACACCCATGCTCAAACGTCAGGGGAGTTAATGGGACTAAAATACAACATAGCACCGGTAGTGCGTTGTTCAGACATCATTTTAAAAGCTCCAAAAACAAAATCAGGGACCAAAATACAACTTTGAACCGGTGGCGCGGGACACAAACGTCATTTAAAAAATCAGAGGTAGTAGTGGAAGCAGAATAGAAGTTTTCGCGGGGATTTTCTTTCCAAATAGCAAAATTTTCAAATCGATCACTGCACAGCGGGTGGACGCCCGCTTTATCAGCGTTTTTCAAACTTTATTTTTATTTTATTTGTATTTTTTAATCCTCAAGTTTTTATTTTTTTTTAAATTTCTTTTGTTTTTAAACTTCTTTTTTTATATTCACCGATTTCTAGGATTGAACGATCACCTCATGACATGATCAGCAAGCAAAAACGCTATCCAATATATCATCCACCATTTATATGTATTCCAAGTAAGTGTGTCGTACCGCTATTTTGGCGTGTGTAGATTGGCGGAAATAGCGTGCATGTATTGATATCACGGGTGAAAATTACGTCACATAAGCGTGTCGACACCATTGATTTGGCGTGGCTATTTTTGTCAAATTGAAAATTGGAATTGCGACTCGTTGACTTCATTAGCGTGTTTTTTTTGAGTATATAGTATTTAAAAGTGCTTTTCAAATGTTTAAATCAGTTGCCCACTTTATACCCATTCTACTGTCCAAAATTATTGTCAATTTTCTAGAAAAAGTAAAAAACTTTCGATGTTTTCATGCATGCTTCTTTCATTTTTATGCGAAACCAGAAACGAAAATTTAAGAAAACGTTGTTTAAAGTTCGATCTTGGGATTGTATACATTTCTCACACAACACGCTTCAACAATTTAAAATCTGAATAAATAACAAAACAAAACATCATGGTGCGGCAACCCTAACCTCATTAGTAATTATATCCTTGACATCGTCCTCAGTATCCCCGTTCCGCTCCACTGCCGTTCTATTCCCACTAGAGAATAATAAATTCCTCGGAAAGCTTGTTTGATTGTACGTCGTCAAATCGTGTGCTTTGTCCTCGCTCTTTTGCAGCATCGCGGTTGCAAAAAGGTTCTTGTAGAACTGAGCTGGGAACAGAAATGGTGGTTTTTCAATTTGTTGCATGTTGTTCGTCTCATTTAATCCTCCCATTTCTAACTTCACAACATCACCACACTCAAAATCACTATTATTTTTCAACAAATTTTCATTCTTCACTTTAAAGTAGGAAGACATTAAAAAGCACGTGCAAAAACTTTTAAATCATCACAAAACTCTCACTTTATTTTATTTTCTTATTATAATATAATTAAATTCACTTTTACTATTATGAACTATTTTTAGTTTTCGTTATATAAACTTTAGGAACTTTATCTTTATTTTTATTTTTTCAAAAAAAACTTTTACTTTTTCTTTCGTTTTAGGAACTTTTTTGTTTACAATGTACTTTTGACAAAGTGTAAAGGAACTTTATTTTTATGTTACTACATCTGATGTAGAGTGGAAGGCATTTTACGGTGGCTTAAAATTTGTTTGAAAGTCACATTGTTGTTGACTGTTCAGCATTTGATGGAAATGTCGGCGTGCGAGGCGAAGCAAACGTCTTGACGCTCATAATACTACTTCTGGTTTTTCTTCAAACAAAACGAGAAAAATGGAAAAATGCAACGAGAAAAGTATAAGTTGTATATAGTACACATATAGTATGTTTTTTCAAACCATCTTCCAAACATACATACATACATTCCATATTTTATGTGTTTTATATACATGTGCATAAGCACAGGGTAGTTTTCTTCGTGGTTTCTTGGGATTTTGGGGGAGATTTTTTTATATTTCTTCATTTTCTTAATATTTTTTTCAAGGTTTTAGAATATATTACAACTGTTTGTGGAGGAGTGCATTGGTGGTTTACATTGAATTTGATTTCTTACTGAATATTGAAGAAGAATCAGATAAAAAACGTAAGAAACCACAAAGTGGATTATATAGCTTTTCTTTCATATTTATAGTGAATTATGTGGTAGAAACTGGAATTAGACTTCGACAAACATGATATGTGCAAATTTTGAAGAGGATCGGAAACATATTTACAAAGTTATCCAAAAAAGTCTGGTAATTGGAAGCACGAGCTGGATAATATTATCTCAAATTTAGCACAAGAACTGTTCTTTGGCACTTAGCATAAGCTTGTATTCCAAATTTGAACTCATTCCGATCACTATAGCTCGCGAATTCTAGCAGTGGCTGGTACCAAGGAACCCTTAGATCCCGATGTCTCAGGGTCAAACTTTTTTAGGAACTGTTCTTGGAAACTTACCAAAAGCTTTTATTCCAAATTTGAGTTCATTCCGATTACGAGAACTCAAGAATTCTGGATTTTTCTGGTACCAAGGAGCCCTCACGATGTCCCAGGGTCAAACTTTTTAAGGACCTGTTCTTGGATACTTACCAAAAGCTGATATTCCAAATTTGAACTCAATCCGATCATTAGAACTCAAGAATTCCGGAAGTGCGTGTTACACAGAAGACCTCAGGTCCCAATGTCCCTGGGTCAAATTTTTTAGGAACTGTTCTTGGCTACTTGCCAAAATCCGATATTTCAAATTTGAGCTCATTTCGATCACGAGAACTCAAGAATCTGGAAAGGTCTTGGTACACAGGATCTCTCAGATGCCGATGCACTAGGATCAATTATTTAGGAACTATTCTTGCATACTTACACCAAGATTTTGTTCCAACTTTGAACTCATTCCCATCATTAGAACTCAAAATTTCGGGAAAATTCTAATCTAATGAGGGCCCCAGTGCGATCCGGCCCACAACGAACTCGTCCGTATTTCGTTGAGAAAACAACAAAATTTCAGCCAAATCGGCTGAATTTTAATTGAGTTATCACGACACAGACACATGATAGACGACGACAGACAGACATACTCACAAAAAATTTGTTTTTTTTCTCGTTTCCCGAGGAACCAAATTTCTTTTTACTGAATATATAAGCTTTTATTTTCTATCTAGATATGACGAAGGAAAACCCAAAAGTATAATTTAGTGTTACACTAGGTACAAATCTTAATGACAAATTTTGCAAACTTTTTGAAATTTGTCTTTTTTGGTGGTTTTTTTTAAAATTTTTATCATCAAAATCCAGGCTATTTTAAGATTTACCGTCCAAAAGTTAAAGAATATTGAAAATTGTACTAGATTCTCGGGTATGCCATAGATTTTTTTGCCTATTTTAGAGTCTGCATTTTTTGATCACTATACGTTTTGAAATTTCTCAATTTTACCGAGCACAGCCCACCCTAGTACGCACATGAAAGGCAGCCAACTATTAAAAAATGGATAACTGCAGTTAAATTTAAAAATTGGTAGCCAAAACCTATTTTGATTTTTCCCATTTTATAATAAATCTCTTGTAATTAAATAACGACGACTGGGCGGTTGAGAGATTAGAAGGCTAGCTCCTCATCCACTAGGTTCCGGGTTCGATTCTCGNTATAAATAGAACACAGTACAGTCAGTCTGTGAGATATGCATACACCAACTACCATCTACAGTTATATAACCTATAATTGTGGTGGTATGTGTGTTAGAGTGGAGGGGATTACCGACAATAAGAAATTCAAAAACAAACCCCTGAAAAAGTTGCCGTTTGGTCCAAGGATCATTCTTGATTTTTAAGATATTTTGAATTGCCCGTTATTGGCTGTTATGCATCCTTGGCCATTTCAATTTTGTACTTTTCAGCAAACATAATTTTTTAAGCTTCACTAGCTTCTGCTGGTCCACGTCTTGAAATGTTACAGAATTTGTGGACATTTTATTTACAAATATTTTCACCCTTTATTGACATATATAGGACCATTGGTTCTTGAAATATTTCAAAAAGACCGTTAGGCTCAGAATATTTTGTATGAAAGCTCGAGAAATTTGAAAATCTCGAACTAGGTAAATTAGTACCGAAAAAATTGATATCGAGGAGTTTTTTGGGATGCGGAATTCAAACAAGAGATAGGGGTTCAGGTGGCTTGATGGGTTAAGGCGTGGATTTTTCTACGCATAACGTCATCAACACATCTGACGACCTGGGTTCAAATCCCGGCGGAGCCATATCAACTTTAATTGAAACAGGGTTTTCAATATTGCGTGATAGGTCTGCTATATGACACCCCATTAATGACACCCCATAAAATGATTCTCGGCCCAGTTATGGCTAGTCCCTAGGGCCTTTAGGTTTAAGAAAAAAAAAAAAATATAAAAAAAATTCAAACAAGAGATTATTGCGGAAAAATTACTTGTAAAACGTGGTCAAAATGACAAAAATTGGTTCGTCGGTTCCACTGGGACCATTTTTAGGGGCTTAGGAGTGCCCCATAGAAGAAACATTTGTTTTAATAGTTTTAAATACATAATAAGAAGCTACTGGAATTTTATTTTTTGGCAATTAGATGAAAATTAGTGAAATAAGAGCAAATACCAAATTTCAACCCTGTGATGGGTTTTTACAGATTCCAATTATTGGATTTTGACTTCAAGTACTGAAATTGATTATTTATTTTGTTTTATGATGAAAAAGTTAAAGAAACTCAAAATCCAGATAATTGGTGGAGCAAATCCGTATTTGGGGAGCAAATATGGGCCCTTCAAAATCCCTGGTATAATTTCACCACTTTTCATCCGATTTCCAAAATTTGGAAATTTTTGTATTAATTTTGTTTAAAGTTTTTGATCTTTGAAAATGGTTCATTATTGTTAGTTCTGTCAAATGCTATAATAATTACTAGGAAAAGATCTCCCATGATATTTATAATTAAGGGTTTTTGCAGCCTTCATTAAACTCTGAAATATTTTTTTTAGCTAAAAAAGGTATTAATTAAAGCTAATTTCACGTAAATTAATGGGAAATTTTCACAATTATATGCAAATACCTGTCATGTTATCCTCAAATTAAACAAACAAATCGTCGATTATATTTTTAAATTAGAACATAATCGATGCTAATTACAGCCTCTTCAATCAAATCAAATCAAATCAAGTATTTAATGGAACAAAATATCCAATTTAATTAATTGCTGCTCAAAAAACTGGGTAGCGTGTCGCTAATAAATAGTAATTTAATTTGAAATTCCCAGCAAAAACCGCCAGAAGAAGCAAAAAACACCCTGTGGTAAACAATTTCATTGATATGAGAATGGAAATAAAAAAAAATGTATAAAAAGTGCACATACATTTCCCAAACGAAAAAAATAAAAAAAAGCACCAGAAAAAAGTCTGAAGGAAAAGGAGTTGAAGAAAAATAATAAAAACTGGAAAATGCTTTTTCATCTTCGATATGTGCTTTTTCCCTATAAAGTTTTTTTTTCTCATTCTTCAAATGTACACAACAATAATTCTGTGCTATGGGGATTGGGAACAGAAAAACAACCCACTTTTCCCTATATTTTCCCACATTCCTGTATTTTTCGCATTAGTTTTATTTATAGTTTTTCCACACTTGGATTTTAAATTTTAGTTTTCTTAATTCACATCTCATAATAAAGGGAAACCAAGAGAAAAGAATTAAGAGATGACATTTCTAGACATTTTCATTTTCTGTAAGTTTTAGAGCGATCCAAAAAAGATTCAGAGGGGGTCAAACTTCTTTAGGAAATGTTTTTGGTTACTTACCCAAAGCTTATATTCCAAATTTCAGCTCATTTCAATCACTCAAACTCCAGAATTCTGGAAGTTTCTGGTGCATAGGAGCACTTAGATCCGTNTATATTCCAAATTTCAGCTCATTTCAATCACTCAAACTCCAGAATTCTGGAAGTTTCTGGTGCATAGGAGCACTTAGATCCGTATGTCCTAGGGTAAATTTTTTTAGGAACTGTTCTTAGGTACTTACCACAAGATTATGTTCCAAATTTGAGTTCATTTCGATCATTACAACTCAAGATTTCAGGAAATTTCTGGTGAGTCTGTGTGGCCCACGTGGCCCGATTTGGCCCATTAACGAAGTCGCCCTTAATTTTATTGAGAAAAGTCTGCACACAAAATTTCAATCAAATCGAGCTCAAATTTGGGTATAAGCTTTCGGCGTGTATCCAAGAACAGTTTCTAAAGAAGTTCGACCCTGGGACATCGAGATCTTTGGGCTTATATGTACCAGGAACATCCAGAATATTTGAGTTTTAATGATCTCAAATTTGGAATATAAGCTTAAGGCATGTTGCCAAGAATAGTTCTCATGATTATTTTGGGATAATATTATCCATTCCTGGTGCTTCCAATTACCAGACTTTCTTGAATAACTCTGTAAATATTTTTCCGATCTTCTTCAAAATTTGCACATATCATCTTTGTTGAAGTCTAAATCCAGTTCCTATCAAAAAATACACAATAAATATGATGAAAAGCTACATAATTAACTTTGTGGTTTCTTGTTTCTTGTTTCTTGTTAGAATTTGTGAATTATGACAAATGGGGGCTAAATGAACCGGCCATGGAGGGAGGGGGGGCCTAAATGCACCACCCTATTTCCATAAAACTAGCAATCTTAATGCATATAATTTGCAAGCCTATCGTTCTCAAGGTTTACTAATTCAATAGAAGAGATAATTTACGACCTTATATTTTGGTACGTTATGCGCTTTAAAATATTGATACAATTGAACAATTTATTATTTTAAATTTAGGTTCCTTTTGGGATATTAAGATGTCAATTTTTGTGAGCCAACTTTTGCTTAATAATGGTTGATTTTGAGTCAGAAACATTAGATGCAGCCAAAGTCGATGCAAAAAATGAATGTGCTCATAAAACTTATCGTAAAACCGTGGTGCATTTAACCCCCCAAGAATAAATGAAAAGGTGCGTAGTGTGGCCTTTGAGGCAAAATGCATCAACATATCATTTTCTAAAATAGTTCATTTAAATTACTTAAAATTGTTAATATTAAAATTAGATAAATAATTAAATTTTATGGTGCGTTTAGCCTCGCCATCCCCTACCTAGATATGTACCTAGTGTCGTAACTATTTGTAAAATGTAGGATATAAGATTTGAATTTTAAATAAGGCAAAGATTATCCTTGAGCTCAATGGTCACCGGATTTATTTTTATGGATTTCTTTCATATAAATAAATATCAATTTTGATGGTTACACTTAAATGCGCTTCTTTCATCAATGCATGCTTGTTTATGTACAAATGTATGTCCTGGTATATACGACGAGAAAGAGAGTATAATGTTTTGTGGGTGGCAAATTTAATGTGGATGGAAGACGGGAAAAGGAATAAATGCAAGGCGCCAGTTGTTCTATAAAGTTTTCTTCATATCTCAGCAAAAGAAATAATAAAAAAAACTTTAAAAACCCAGAAAAAATAATATTAAAAAATTGTGTAAAATATTCATACATGTTCTGATTTACGTTCAAAAATTCAAGAATGAACTTTTATATATACGGTATATATTTTTTTATGATTCTTCTCTTCAAATTTATGTTTTGGGAAACATAGTTTGGGGGAGGAGAAAATATAATAAATAAATAGTGGCGCCAAAATATTTTTTCAACTTTGAACTTTTATTTGATTTGATTGACGTATCTTTTTCTGGTGATTCAGCAAAATCTAAATGATAGAAAAAGAATTACTCCTCGTTGCCACATTATTATATTAAAATAAAGCATAATAAAAAATATTTCAATTTTTACAATACGAAAGCAATTTTAATTCATAACAGTTTCTTTCTCAGCACCTTTCTTTCAAAACGTTACCTTTCTATATATCCAGAATAGAAAAATGTGGAGAAAAAAACTGCGATATTGCTAGAATATAAAGAAAAATACATACGAGGGTATTACAGGAGAAAAATGCAATAAGAAAAATAAAGAAAATGGAAAAAAATATTTCAATCCACATGTGTACTTATATTACTTTTTTATTCTTATTTTTTTTCTTGATCCAATTCTGCATCCAATTTCAGTGTATGATTGCATTTTTTATAGCGTACGCTTCGTTCTTTCGTGAGGAAAAGGTATGGAGAGTGGATTGAGAAGGAGTCATTACAGGACTTCTCGTCTCCTATATTCGGTACAGATTGAAGAAACTAGAAAAATTGATAACTGAAAATTTAAGAATCACTTTCAATGCTAATATATGCTACAAGTTCACAGGGAAATCAATGAACTGTCGTTAGAATTCTTACGTCAAAAATTTCATTCACGATATCATCCAAATTATCCATGAGACAGGTACCCAAACCTATAGACTAGGTTGGAGGGTGGAGCGGAGTTGTACGGAGGATTTCCACACGATGAAAAATATTCACTTGGCCCAAAGTTCATCGTACTGTTCATCAAAATTAACGGTCTTTGTAAGCTACACTGGCTCCTGTTGGTCCAATCGTCTTAGAATGTTACAAGGATTTGTGAACATTTTTGTAACAAGTATTTTATGTCCTTGTTAAATTAAATCGGATCATTGGTTCTTGGATATTTGAATAAGACCGAATATTTTGTATGAAAACTCGGAAAATTTGAACATTTTGAACTAGGTAAATTAGGACCGGAAAAATTGGTATCCAGGGGTTTTTTGGGATGCTGAAACCAAATTTGACATCATCGGAAAAAAATACTATTGTAAAAAGTGGTCAAAATGACAAAAATTGAATCATCAGTTCCACTGGGACCGTTTTTAGGGGCTTTGGGGTGCCGCATAGATGCAAAATTTACTTTATTGATAAATACATGGAATTTTGGAATTTTACTATTTTGGAATTGGATGAAAATCAGTGAAATTAGAGCAAGTACCAAATTTTGACCCATTGAGGGATTCTCAAGGTTTCAATTATTTGTTTCTGACTACAGGTACTGAAATTGATTATTTATTTTGTTTGCTTTTTGAAAAAGTAAAAGAAACTCAAAATCTGGAGAATTGGTGGAGAAAATTCTTATTTGCGGAGCAAATATGGGCCCTTCAAAACTCCTGGCCTAACTTCCCCAATTTTTATCCGATTTTCAAAAATTAAAGATCCTTTCGTTTTTTATTGTGTATTGAGCATGTTAAGTCCATAGTAACTAAAATTATCTTATTCATGGTAAATCTATCACAACCGATCCTAGTGGAGTGGAATCAATGAGCCAATTTTTACCATTTTGACGGCTTTTTACACGTAATTTTTCCGATGATGTCATATCTAGATTCAGCATCCAAAAAACTCTTTTACATAAATTTTTCCTGTCCTTATTTACCTAGTTCAAGATTTTCAAATTTTCCGAGTTTTCATACAAAATATTCTGAGCTTAACGATCTTTTTAAAATGTGTCAAGAACCAATGAACCGCCACTGTAACGGGATTTACTCGAACGAAGGGTCGACAAATAAAATCCAGGGTTCTCTGTGAGTTCGAGATCTATATACTGTAAACCATGAGTGACCATTTCAGTGCCAAAGTTTATGAAATATGGGGTATATTTTGCGGATCAGCTAAGGAAACTTGCTGTAATTCAAGAGTTTCTATCATGAGCCTGGACAAATGCATCAGGTACAGCCATTAGTTAGTGAAAGTTATACGCAGAAAGCCTCATAGCAAAACGGGCTAGTTTGCCATTGGTATACTGTCCTTAAATCGCCTTAACCAATGGAGAGAAGCCCAGTCGGTTATTACGTCAAATTTTGTGCCTTCTATTCGCCTGGACTTAGAATGCCACCTATTGCTATTTCAGATGCATCGCAGTGGATTTGAAAAGTTTTCGTGTAATCTGGGATACCTAGGATAGACGGAGAGCCTAGAAACTGTTTGAGTTTTTAAAATGCGATATCTGCTTCAGTTGTCCACTTGAACTTCTTGAATTTCAAAATTTCGTTGCGACCTGTATATTTCGAAAAGTATTTTATGAACCTTGCATACCAGCCTACCATACCTATGAAACTTCTGATTTGTTTTTCAATTTTTGGTGCAGGATATTGGCGAACGCATTCGGTTTTCTCTGGGTCAACTTTTAGACCTTTTTCAGAGACAATATTGCCTAAGAACTTTATTGAATTTTTGCAAAATTGGGTATTTTGGAGATTTATCGAGAAATTTGCATCACATAACTTTTTAGCGACTATTTTCAGCAGCTCGATATGTCGTCTAAAAGTATCTATTGACACGACAATATCGTCGAGGTATACAAATACTTCTGGCTCTAGCTCTGGGCCTAAAATAGTATCCATAGCGCTGACTAAGGCTTGGGCTGAATTGTTTAGAGCAAAAGGCATAATTCGAAAATTGAATTGTCCACGAGACGCCACCTAAAAAGCTGTTTTAGGGTGGCATTCCATGCAAAGTGGAACTTGCCAGAAAAGGTCAATAAAGGTTCCAAATATTTAAAAATAAATTTTCCACAAGAAGCTTAAAAAAACCGTTTAGTTTGATGAAAAGTATGAAATTAAAATGACTGGCACTGCATATCGGTCAATTCAAAAATGTGAAAAAAATCAAGGATGATCCTTCGACTAAATGGCAAATTATTGGGAAGGGTTATGTTTTTTGAATTTCTTATGTTCGCGAATCCACTCCATTTTACTAAAAGCTACATAATCCACTTTGTGGTGTCCTACGTTTTTCAAAATGTGCCTATCTAGCTTGACCGGTAGAGCTTATATATTTCAACCATAGAATATGATTTCAAATTCTGTATTTCCTTCTTGTACTTAATTGTTCATGAATTATAAGGTAAACAAATCAACTAATTCAATCAGTGGGTGAGGTTTTGTTTTGTTTTCTGATAAATGATCTTATTTACAGTTGTCAAAATTGTATGTGAAAATGGCTCAAAACATGTTTTTGGATCACTCTCGTTTTCAACATTTTGTTACACATTACAATATTAGTTGTCACTTAAATAAAAAAATTAAATAAAAAGAATTATTCAAAATAAGCCAGCTCTCGCTGGTAAGAGCCAACTTGATTATTTTCAGTTTGGTCCAGTTTGTAACATGTTAACTTTGTTACCCTTTTAAAGGACTGACGAGCTTTCATTAAAATTGCAAATACAAAAGCTTATGTGAATGAAAAAAACAATGTTCATTATTGTGCCAGCATTACAGCATTCAGAATTCACACGAAATGCATTCCAATTTAATCCTAAATCCAAACTTTTCTATGAAATATTTAATGCTCAATATAATAAAAAGCTTTCATTCCATTTGAGAAAATAAAAACTAACAAAAAATACATTCAACAACACGTTTCGTATAAAAAAGCCACTAAATTCAACATATTTTTTTGGCTTTCAAAACTTTTTTATTCCAATTCTAAAATATCACTCCGACAAAAAAAATCAAATCCTAAAGTGAGAAGGACGAGCATGTTTCATGTAAAAACATAGTGTTTTGTACATATATAGGCAGGCGCCTCGCCTACACCACAATACACTTTTTTAGAGAATTTTTTTTTGTGATCGAGACAAAAAAATTTAGTTGGCAGCAGTAACAACAAAAAATTGCGACCTGTTGATTCTCCTTTTCATATCTAACCCACAAAACATCCGCACGAAGAGAAAAAATATAGAATATTTTGCTTTTTATGTTGGTGATAATAACATATAGCATATTTTTTGGAAATGCAATTTAAACAAGATTAATCTGAATTTAAAGTCAAACGTGATGCTTTGTGGCTCGTGGGTTTGAGCGGGGTTGAAAGTTTAATTCGATTATGAATATTTTATGAGGATTCTGTAGCTTTATAGTTTTTTCCACATAATTTTTATGTCGTAATTAATGAAGATTTATTAGATTACGTAAATTAAGCTGGGCGGCGTCATAGCCACCGATTTCAAATAATTTTGGGGAAATATTTTGTGTTTAATTTGTGCCACCAATTTGGACATTTATGTTTTACATTTAGAAATGCCTTCCCCTTAAATTTGTGAATCAACACTGCCATGGCCTAAGATTTCCAAAATTTTCGTGGTCAACATTTTAGAAGTTATGGACCCACTTCGTGCGGCCTGCATTTTAAACATTTGGGCCATGCCATGGTTAACGATGAAAAGCAAATAATATGCTAATAAATAAAAATTTTAAACAATTTTTATTAATTTGTTGTAATTAGAGAACATTTTAAACAGGAGTTTTTTTAATGCAAAATTTTGTCGCTATCCATCATTTTGGGTGACCAGTAGAATGCATGACTTGCTCATTGTTGATGAGGTCACTGCCAATGCCACTGAGCACATGACTTGCTCATTCTTGCATGACTTCACATCCGATGCTACTTAGTGAACTTTGACCTCTTGAGCTCCTTAACCTTTGACCCCGAGAGTCATGTGCTCAGTTGCATCAACTGTGACGTTATCGCCCAAGTGCGGCTGTGAGGTCCTCAACCACGAGCAAGTCATGCACTCAGTGGCATCGGCTATGACGTCATCACTCAAGTTCGGCTGTGACCTCATCAACAATGAGCAAGTTCGGTTTTATCTACTGACAGGGCCGTGCAAAGGTTACGGTGTTTTTCAGTAAAACTGACCTATTTTGAAGCGATTTTTGTAATAAATCATTTAGGGGCCCCTATAGGCCAATTTTTAGGTGTTTATTGCATTTTTGTTAAACAATTTTGGGGGCATTTTTGCTCAATTTTCAGGTGCTAGCACTTGGCGCATACCCCCTTGCACGGCTCTGTCTACTGATTTCATGAATGAATTGGATATGTCGCTCACGTAAAGTGTAAAAAACCCTTTGAAAATTAATAATTTTGAGCAGAAAAAAGTAAAACTCTAAAAAGCACTGCAATAATGTTGTTGAGCATTTGCAATAATTTTGGTTTGTGTCTTAGTTCTTGTTGGGTTTAGGTCTTGGTTTACATGTAATCCTGTTTCAATGCAACATTTTTTCCTTTTTTTGTTGAAATGTTGACATTCTTTCACAGCTGGGTTGAGAAGTTCCGTGACCGTCTCCGCAACCAATTTCTGTTACTGCATATGAGTATTGATTGCCTTTGGCCCTGAACTAGAGTAACATACATTCCAAAATTAGTAACACAAATTAAGCACAAAATATTGCCACAATTTTTTTTATGCCGGCCACCTAGCTTGATCTACCGATTAGATTTTAACTAGTTATAGCAGAATTAAAGATCCTAAATTTTTTTATCGTGATAGGATGTGCCCTGGAATTATCTTTCATTTGATGATACGAAAGAAAACAACTATAAAAGCTGTTTTTGTATTAAAATCCTTTTTTGGTTTTTACAAAATCCTGGACCTTTTGTTACACATATGAAGACTGAAATGAATTAAAAATTACCCAGAACGACAAAATTGGAGCTATTAACAAAGCACGACCATTACAGACAAAAATGTCAATTTTTTTGTCTTTTTTCAGTTTCATTTCTATACCCTATATTTTGATATTGTGAGTGAGCAGATACGCTAACTTACGATTATTTCGAAGTCTGGTACAATCCACACTGCTGTATGCCTTTGAGACCTGGAAAGTGACTGAATCAGTCAGCAATAAAATTCAGACATTTGTCAATCGTTGTCTGCGTTAAATACTCCGGATAAGATGGCCATGAACGATTACTAACACTGAATTATGGCAGCAATGTGGTATGACCAATATGTTGATAGAAATATGGGGACGCAAACTTGAATGGATCAGCCACATGCAACGAAGGGGCCCAATGGAGCCTGGATCAGTAGCAAAAGAAGCTTGGAGTAGGAAGAAATCATCAGATGCAGAGGCAGACTACGCCAAACTTGCCACCGTGCTGTCAAGTCAGAGTTTGGTGCACGCAACTATGAATGGAGTGACGTAATAGCAGCCACAATATAGAACTATTGATCGGCTGTATCCCGCCTGCGTACCCTAGGCCCTTAAGCAAGAACAGACGAGTGTTTTGACACCTATCATGAGCAAATTGGTCTCGATCACGGTATTTTTGGGTAGAAAAACTTATGCTTTAAATGGCTTCCATACAAATAAATTTACGCTGCGTCAACCTATGATCAATATTTTCTGGTTTTGTTAAAAAAAGGACATTTCAAGATAAAATTGAGATCCACCACCGTCGTCAGTGATTTTATCTTGAAATGATTTTTTTTGCTTACATTTGAAATTATCATTATGGAACGGTAATACAAATAATTTTTTGTATGCATATCTTTTCATGATTTTTAAATAAATTCTGGAGGTCCTTTTTGACCTGTGAAGGATGAGTAGTAGACACAAATCTTGGTACCCTAAATTACCAAAACAACCTATTTTTGCAAAGCTTTTAATAGAAAATTACAATGGCAGACAAAAAAGTTAAAACTTTGTCCTTTTTTCAGTATCCTGCTGTTCTTTAAAATTGCAGATCGTTGTATCTTAAATTATTACATTACGAGTTAGCAGACGCGTGTTTTTACAGCGGTCTTAAGTAAATCCATCCGATTTGTCCTTGGAAAGATATTAATAAAAAACTACCATTTCAGCTAAGTTAATTATATAATAGGGATAACAGGGATGTAGTTTTTAAAAATATAGCAATAAAAAATGTCCCCAAATGTTCAAATGTTCTTTTATGAAAAAAGATTAAAGTTTAATATCGTAAAAATATAAAATAAAATAATTTTATTTTCACTCCTTATATTCTTGAAGGAACAAAATGGAATGAATCAAACTTTAATGAAGAAGAGGGAAGAAAATAACAACAAACAAAGTGATTTTTCTTTTAATATTTTTCCATTTTCCCAGCTTTGCTTCACCCTCATAAAAATCTTGGAACAGAGCGGTTCTTTTTTATTATGACTTCATCATCATAAATTTGTAATGTTCTGCATTTTTTTTCATAGGATACAATTTTTTTTATTATTAAACATTGCAGTGAACATTTAGGATTGAACTGCTTCTACTGACTTTAAGACTAGGGGTTCTGATGAGACATTTTTTAGCTCATTTTATTGTTGAAAAAATGATAATCCCAAAGACAGTTCTTCAGAGCCAACGTTCATCAGAGATTTTTTTCTCAAACCTCAATTGGTTTATTTGGAGAGTAGTTCTGGTCGCTTCCATTTCCCAAACCTTGTTATTAAATACAATTAAAGACCAAATGTCATGGTTGAAGGTAATGACAAATACACAGACACATACAAAGAAAAAAACATCAATACTTTTGAAAAATACTTAATAATTTACTTAAGGTCTATGGCCCCTTGTGAGTGGCCAGTCAATAGTATCTTTCCATTTCGTTCATCCCATTCATCATTTCATACAATTGCCAAGTTTGGTTTGTCTCTAAATCTAGTTCTTTCCCGAGGGTAGTACTTCAAATTTTCTTTTGCCATTGATCTGGGTTCCATTGAGCCCTTTCTTAGCACGTGGCTGATTCATCCAAGTTTGAGTCACCTGATTTTGGTCTCCATATTAGTCATACCACATTGCTGCCATAATTTGATGTTAGTATTCGTTCAAGGCCACCTTATGCAAAGGATTTGACTCAGAATGTCTGAATTTTACTAGTTACTAATTCAGTCACTTTCCAAATCTCGGATGGCCAGCAGTGTGGATAATACAAGGACTTTGGAATAATTGAAGCTTGTCTTTTTATATGAGGCCTTAGCGCTAGATGTTTAGTGCATAAAGTCTAGCACTGATGATGTGGCTTTGAAAGTTCTCGTCGGTACCACCATTAGGTGTTATCTTGCTGCTGAGGTAAGCAAATTTCACGACGCAAACGATGATTTTACTGCGCTATCTCTATTTACGGCGAGGTACTTTTTTTTTAGAAATTGATTTTCAAGCCAACCTTCTCTCCTTAATCCTTCATTGCTTTCATATCTTTCCTTTTGTGAGATAGCATATGCCTAGTCATCAGTATAATTCGTATCATCTAGAATATCATCCGTATTTATTCATTTTATGCCACGTTTCTCTACATCAAATGCTTTGCGCAGCACATCATCCAACACAACCAGGATTAACAAAGGGGATAGTAATCATCCTTGTTGAACACCATTTTCACGGTAATAGGGTCAGTATGGCTATTCTGATGTACAAGGTGGCAAGTGAAGTTGTCATAAGATTCCTTGATCAAATCAATAATCTTTGCTGGAACTTCTCTATCACTTAAACTCTTCCGAATTGCTGCTAAACAGGACCAGATCAAAGACTTTCTGGAAGTCGATGAAAACGACGTACAGTTGTCGGTTCTACTCAATGCACTCTTCAATGATGATTCGGAGTGTATTTATTTGGTCGACACAGGAGACGGGTTTTTAAAAGCTTGCTTATTTTCTTCATAATATTGCATTAAGCGCTTTGTTGATTCTTTTTAAATTAATTGGTTATGGACTACTGCATGAGCCCAATTGCAATTGCAATTGCCAATTGCATGAGCCAATTATTATATTCACTTGCACAACCTTTCTTTCGGATCTCCGTTATCAAAACCTGTTTCCAGTCACTACTAAACGTGTTAGTATTCCAGACATTACACAAAAATGGATGGAGGATGTCAGTTGATATGTCCATGTCGGCTTAGAGGACTTCTTTTGGAATACCATCAACAGCAGAAGCTTGTCCATTTCTCAAAGAAGATACTGCTTCTTCGACCTCCACTCTACTGGGTGGCTTGACATTAATCCTCGTACTGATGCTGGCGGCTGCTGAAGCTGGATTTTTTTTTCAGACTGTGAACCATTTGCTTCGTTATTGAAATTTCGTAGAAGTGTTTCTGCCTATGCAGTTGCTCGTCTTCAGTATGCAAGATGTCCCGATCCTTACTCTTTACGGTGCCAGCTTTTCAGGGATAGATCCTTTAGATGCTGCAGTAATCTCTGCGTGAGCTGGTCAAATCATTACAGTGATTTTGGAAATCATGCCTGTGCTATGATGGTGCTGTGCATTGTTTTGACTTTTGATTTTGGCTTTTCTTTGTCAAGTCAAACGAGAGAGCATAGCAAGTGAGATTGCCTTAATCTCCTCATGGATCTTTTTAGTTTTGTCGGATGTCCCCGGTCATTGGGGTTTGGATGACCTACGACAGACTTTCAGGTGTCAATGTAATACTTCTTTATTTACACCCAATCTCGCTCCACCTTACCGTTATCTTCATCGTCACTACTAGTGGATAACAGTTCTTACCACATTTAAACCTCAGTTTTAAATTTCCTATTAAATTCAATGGACAAAGACAATGAATTCATTTAAATCTATTGAAAATCCAATCAAATTCATTTGATGCCCAATGAAATCCGTGAAATGAATTGAAAATTCAATTAAACTAATTGTATTTTTCTCAAAATCGTTATTAGGTGACTGTCCAAATAATTTTTTTTGACATTTTTGTCCTGGGTATACATATTTCAGAAGCTATTACATTGGACTCAGAGGACAAATCTACATAAAAATTGGTTATCAGTATTTTTCTATGTCTTCATTCTTATTATCACGATTATTGGAAAAATTCAATTAGGGTCATTGGATTTTTAATGAATAGGTTTAAGCGTGCTCTATTTCGGAGCTTGATGGTGAATTGAGTCTGTACTACGAGACCTTTGAGTTTCATAAGGTACGATATCTGGGAATTTTTGGCTTTGAGTATAGGATACGGTTTGACTTAGATCTCAATCGATATAAAACGATTAGAAAAGGACACACTTTTTCACTTTTGAAATAAATAATTACCATAAATAAATTTGCGGTCATCCATGCTTACCTGGAAAATAGAAAGAAAAATATTATATATAAATGTAATTTTTATAAACATTTTCGGAGTTAAGGATATGGAGAAGATCATTACTACAATAAAGAGTGCATATCAAATACAGCATCCTTTTTCTTCTGCAAAAAAGAATCTTAGACAAAAACCACCTCTACCGGAAATATTCATAAACAAGAGACAAATTCACAACCCCAAATCAAGTTGTTCTCTCTCCATCTCTGTCTGTCTATCCTCCATCTCCCCCGCGCATGAAAAAAGTAAATAAATTTTCTCATAGGTATCAAAAAAACATAAAAGCAGCATATTATCATAAACATATATGATTATGATAATGTACATATAAGTAACAAACAATTAAAATTTTATTGGAACAATAAAATGGGAAAAGTCAAAATATTTTTATTGTTAAATGAATGTTCTACTGTAATTAATGTAATTTAATTGCATTTTATAGAACCGTACAAATGTTGTTTTGTATTTATTTTGTTGTGATTATTTTAATGGCGAAGGTGCACGCATGTCTGAGAAATTGTATAATGGAAAATTGTGGTGAGGTGAAAATGTATTCACTAGTATGTGGGGGTGGTTCCACAGAAACCGAGCATTTTAGGAGTGCAATGGACGAAAGATATGCAGTTTTTAAATCGAAAACGGAAACACATTCGGTATAAAACAAAAAAGGATACGAGACGAGAGAAAAGGCGTGGCCAAAAGTATTCAACAAACAAAGTACCACGCCTTGCTTTTAAATTTTTGTTATCATGTCGGGGTAAAAAAAAATTATTGTTGGAAAATTTATATTTTGCGGATGTGCAAATGAAACTTTTATCAAAATTGGGAAATTTTCCAAAAACGTATCATATATAAATAGAATACACAAATAGTTTTAATATGGAAGTAACTTTTCTTTTGCCGTACGTTTTTGCTTGATGCAAGCCAAAGATAATACTTTGTGTCCGGATATCCTTGATGGTAATTTAATTCAAGTTCATTTATTGAATTGTTCTTCCTTTTGATGCTGTTTCTTGTGTTGATTTTAATTTTGAGATTGTTTAGCAAAATATTTGTTAAATATGAAAAGTGCGATATTTTTAAATTGACCTGGAACTTGTAGATTAAAGTTAAAACGTGTCAAAAACTGTTTTATAGAGCCTTGACTTTTAATTTATATGGAGTAACCCTTGAGAAGATGCGTTGTCATGAAGTAAGACTGAAAATAAAGAAAATTTTGTAGGGTATTTTTCAGATAACTGGCCTATTTTGAAGAGATTATTTGTTATAAAAAAACTTATTTGTTGAAATGGGGGCCAATTTTTAGGTTTTATTGCATTTTTGTTAAACTATTTTGGGGGTCCTTTTGCTCAATTTCTGTGTGCTAGCACCTAGCGCACAGCTCTTTTGCACGGCACTGGGTCTAATATAGTTTTGATGTGTTCTAAGAATTTGTGTACATTTTATTTACAATCATTTTGAGTCCTTATTGACTTATATTGGACCATTGGTTCTTGAGATATTCAAAAACACCGTTAGGCTCTCAGAATATTTTGTATGAAAACTCGGAAAGTTTAAAAATCTTGAACTATGTAAATAAGAACCGAAAAAATTAATATCTAGGGGTTTTTGGGATGCTGAATGCAAATATAACACCGTCTAAAAAAATGACAAGTGGAACAAGGTTAAAACGATAAAAATGTGTTCATCGGTTCCACTGGGATCGGTTTTGATAGGTTAGGGGTACCCTGAATAAGAAAATTTAAGTTTCTATGGACTTTGCATGTTCAATACACAATAGAAAACGAAAGGAATTTCAATTTTTGAAAATTGGACAAAAATTGGTGAAGTTACGCCAGGAGATTAGAAGGGCCCAATTTGCTACTCAAACACGGATTTTCTCCACCAATTGTCCGGAGTTAGAGTTTATTTCACTGAATCAACATTAAATAAAAAAACTATCATTTACAGTTCTTGGAGTCAAAACCAAATAATTCGAACCTGTAAAGTCCCCTCAAGGGGTAAAAATTTAATATTTGCTCTAATTTCACCAATTTTCATCCGGTTTCAAAATAGTAAAATTTCAATGGTCTTTTGTTATGTATTTAACATCCTAGCACAATAAAAATAAATTTTCCTTCAATGGGGCACTGCTAAGCCCCTAAAACGGAATCAATTTTTGTCATTTTGACCACTTATCACTATCAATTAATATCCTCAAAAAAAAATTCTGTCTGTCCTCACAAAAGTTGCTCCAAATGATCTGAAACACGAACAAAAGCAAAAAAAAATGTCTGTGTGTGCGTCTGTCGTCGTCTGTCTGTCGTTGTGTGTCTGTATCCTCGATAACTCCCACATTTTCTCAAAAAAAGTAAATACAAGTTCGTTAATGGGCCAAATTGGGCCTCGGGGTCTGGGGGGCCCCGTACAAACTCACCAGAATTTTCCAGAAATCTTGAGTTCTAATGATCGGTAGTGATGAATCGATAATTGAGTGCTAGATGGATGACTATGGATGTCCATGAAGCACTAAAAGTTAGATCGGAGTTCTTTGCCAACTGGAAGTTGCTTAGAACTGATGAATCATGGCTGGAATTCAAAAAGGTACGTAATAAAACTACTAAGATTATTCGAGAGGCTCGAAGAAAGCACGTGTACAGTCAACTTGATGTCAGACTCAGCAGTAAAAAGCTGTGGTCTAATATTAAGAAGCTGGGACTTGTATCTGAGAGCCTTGAGGACAATAATGATTTTCCGGTTGATGAACTTAATAAACAATTTGCCTTTGCATCTTCTTCTCTGTTGACCTCATACAACCCCACGTCATTCAATGAAAACTTTCCTGTTCATCATACCCCTAGAAAATTTGCTTTCCGAACAGTTAGTGATGTTGAAGTTTCCACCGCCATTAAAAGTATATCTTCTGATGCCATAGGATCAGACGAAATACCTCTAAGTTTTGTCAAAATTCTCTTGCCTGTCATTTTAAGCCAAATCACACAAATTTTCAATAATATCATTTCAACATCAACCTTTCCCGATGTGTGGAAAGTTGCTAAAGTCAAGCCAATTCCAAAAATTTCCAATCCAAATTCGGCAAATGACTTTCGTCCTATCAGTTTACTTCCAGCAATTTCCAAGGCTTTTGAAAGGATCCTTCATGATCAATAATNAACTGTAAAAATTGTACCACATACACATATGATTGTATATGCTTTGAGAAGCTTCGGCTTATTTATACAATAAAGATACAAATACAAATACAAATACAAATCGGAATGAACTCAAATTTGGAACATAATGTGGTGGGATCCTTTGGCTACTATGTACCAGGAACTTCCAGAATTCCGGAGTTCTAGTGATCGAAATGAGCTCAAATTCGGAATATAAGCTTTTGTTAAGTACCCAAGAACAGTTTCTAAAAAGATTGATCCTGGTAAATTGGGAACTGAGGGCTCCTACGTACTGGACACATCCAGAATTTTCGAGTTCTAGAGATCGGAATGAGCTTAAATTTGGAATATATGCTTGTGTAAAATACCCAAGAACAGTTCATATGCTAAATTTGGGATAATATTATCCATTCCAGGTGCTTTCAATTACCAGACTTTCTTGGATAACTCTGTAAATACTTTTCCGACCCTCTTCAAAATTTGCACATTTTGTTTTTTGGCAAAAGGAAAGCTGTTGGAGTTTTTCACACGCTTTTTCCAAAAAATATAGCTATTATTTCTTTTGACAAAGGGAAATTTCTATGATTTTATTCTAATAGTTTTCTCAATTAAACTAGCTTTTCTTTCTTTTAACGAAAATAAAAGCATTTTTTTTTCTAGTATTTTTCAAATAAAAGCTTTTCTTTCTTTCGAAAAAAAGAAAATACTTTAGATTTTCCAAATAGCTTTCCTGAAAAGCTTTTCTTTCTTTTGAGAAAGGGGAAGCCGTAAGGATTTATCTACATAGATTTTCCATTAAAGCTTTTCTTTCTTTTTACAAAGAGAAATCCTATTTCGTCCAAATAGCTTGTCCAAGAGAACCAGCTTTTCTTTCTTTTAACGAAAGGGAATTTCAAGGATTTTATCCAAAAAGTTTTCCTTAATGAACTAGTTTTTCTTTCTTTTAACAAAAGGGAACCCCTATGATTTTTCCAATTAATTTTCCACTACAGTGAAAAAATAAGTTCAATTGGTTTCAGAGGATACAGAGTTTGTTCAAGATTTATGTTCAACTGTCTTAGTTTTGGGTCAATCAAACTTTGAAACTGTAAGGTTTTTTTTTCTTAAATGACACTATATTATGTTCATTGTACCAAAAATTTGAAACGTGATTTTGTGATTTGAACTTCAATTTTGCACAAACATCTTGTTTGAATTTAATTATTTCTAAGTTCGAAAGTTCCAACCCAAATTTCTCACATTTTTCCGATTGTGACAGAATTAAACCCAATTATTTTTGTTTCGCGAAAAACTTAAACGAGCGCTGAACTTGTAGTAATTTCCGAGATGACATGACGTATTTTTCGTAGAACTTGCGATTTACGCTTATAATAATACTCCTAGTAAAAACAAGTGACTGAAATGAAAATTGGTCGCCAGGTTTTTATTTTATCATTTTGTACTTCATGTTCTCATAACACCTAGTGCAGCAAAAAGTTTTCATTTGTCTGTCTGTAATTGAGCTCCTGATGTCCAAAATTGTCCCAGCTACCCTATTTTAAAAATGCAATTTATGCATTTTCTTATCAACAAAAATAAGTATATTTTTCCACAAAAGTATAAAATGAATGAACAGAAAAGGAAATTTATGAAAAGCCCCCAACATAAAAACATGGAACACGCGGATAATTTTATGTACATACATTATCATTAAACGACGACGTTTTTTTTTTATATTTCATTACATTATTATTTAACTTGAGGTTTTCGTGGAGAGTTTTCGAGTCTTGAGTCTTGAGTCTCGAGTTGAGTGGCACTCTTTTAAACCAAGAGACAGCTAAATGGAAATAATTTTTCGTTAACATTTTCATTTCATTTCGCATTCTCCTCGCTCGCTCGAATCAGCCAAAATGAAATTAAAATGCAGTCGTTTAGATAGCTATCGTTTTCAAATTGTATGAATAAATATTTTTGTTGATGTAGGCAAAAGTAAATAAAGTAATTTTATGCACTTCTTTTTCTTACCATGGTGGCATTATTACAAACATATTTCTGTATATGCAATTCTATTTGCGGGTGCGTGTAATGAGGTTCGTTTTTTAAATATTTTGATAAGCAAAAGTGGGTGGTTGAATTTATTTTTTAAATTTTATATATGCTTTAGGTATTTCCTGTGTTGTTTTACAATCTGACTTTATACATAAAATATTATGTTTTGATTAAACTGCATTAGATATATGAATTATTGAAATTGGATTGGAGACACCGTGTTTGCGATTGCGACAGACCCGTTTATTGTAGCCTCTATAGTGAATATTTATATTTGGTACTTAAAAATCATAAAAAATTACCCTTCTAGAGGTTCCTTAGGACAAATCTTATCCATCTTAGGGTCTTTTGAAGGAGAAAGAAATTTCAAAAAATATTTTTACCTTTATTGGTGGCAGAACAGGTTGAGAAAACTTTGGTTGTGTAACTATGTCGTTTCTAAAAAAACTGGGATACAAGACAACTCACTAATTACCCCTGCCTTTCTCATGGAAATTCAAAAAAACCCCTCCAAAAAGCTGCCATTTGGTCCAAGGGTCATCCTTCATTTTTTCAGATTTTTGAATTGACCGTTATGCATCGCCGGCCATTTAAAATTCGTACTTTTCACAAAAAATAACGTTGTTTTTAAGCTACACTAGCTCCTGTTGGTCCAATCATCTTAAAATGTTCTAAGAACTGGTAGACATTTTACTTACAAATATTTTGAGCTCTTATTGACTCTTATCGGACCGCTTGTTCTTGATACATTTTAAATTGACCCTTAAGCTCGTACAATATTTTGTATGAAAACTCGGAAAACTGGAAAAACTCGAACTAGATCAATTAGGACCAGAAAAATTGGTATTCAGGAGTTTTTTGGGATAAAATGTTCTTTAAGATGATTGGACCAACAGGAGCTAGTGTAGCTTAAAAAGACCGTTATTTCTGTTAAAAAGTACAAAATTAAAATGGACAGCGATGCATAACGGTCAATTCAAAAAATCTGAAAAAATCAAGGACGATCCTTGGACCACATGGCAACTTTTTAAGGGTATGTTTTTGAATTTCATCGTTTGAGAATCCTCCATACAACTCCGCTTCACCCTAGTCTACACGTCCTGGGAGTTTTGAGCCCTACATTTAGAAAATCTGGAAATATTTAAAAATTGTGAAACCACCTTATGCACGGCCATGGGGGTCTGTTTTAGACACTCGAAAGTTAAATTTCATTCTATTCGCTCACTCTGAGCACTCTGAGAATTCAAAACATGGAAGGTTTCGCGTTAAATCTGTAACAAAATATCGGCCTCACTCCACCACTGCAGTCAAGACGTGAGAATTTGAAGAATTTAAAAAAAACTTAGCAACAAGCCAAGATACGGGACGAAATAGATAGAGTGGTATACAAGAGCTTGCAGCACGCATGCAAAGAGACGTCCAAAACTAGTATAGATATCAACAACAGCTCCTGGTCTTCCATTCGTGCTCGATTTCTTTCACTTCTTCGTCGTGTTTCAAGGTATTTCCTTTCTTCCTTCCATGTCACCGAATTACGCTCTAGTTAGGTACATGAAAACCCACTTCGTTCTGACATTTTTTGGAGAAAAACTCACAACCTCCTCATCATAAAATGTCAAGTTTGTTTGGCAAACCTTTCTCAACAGACTTAAAGATCCCTCTTTCGAGAGCGATTCGATTGTAGGACATCTATTGGCATTAGCTTGATTGTAGCCTATAAATTTGTTGGGGTACCTACAATGATTGTTAAAGACATTTGAAGCAATTGGAGGTGGCTTTGAGATCACAAACATTGATCTCAAAAACATCCATGTTACAAAAAACGGAATCGAAGTCACAAAATAACTTATTGGTATTTCGAATTTGCAAGAACGGAGCTCATCCCACAATTCCAAATCTGTTTTAATGCCCTTTTTAATGCCCATTTTTACTGCTCATAAAATAAGATCCTAGGCCTCAGTAAGGCTATAACTTTTACCTAACATACATAACATTAATGGTAGTCAGATATTCTAAAATATGTTTTTCTGTCTTATTTTAATAACAAAATTCAAATATAGATTTATTTCTCATCGCAGAAATGTCATTTTGACAGTTACCTAGTCAGTTGCCTGGGATTTGTCGCATAATCAACCCAGCAATATCCAGACAACTGGCATTAAAAAAACGGGCTTTAATTCATCCCATCGATTAAAATGGTGGGTTGGATGCCAGGCTTGCAAATTACCGAATTGAGATAAGACTACTTGCACTGGCAAGGAAGCCTCAACGGGATCTGGGGGCTCCTATGTACCAAAAACATCCAGAGTTCTTGAGTTCTTGTGATCGGAATGAGCTCAATTTGGAATTTAAGCTTTTGGTAAATATCCAAGAACAGTTCCTTAAAAATTTTGACTCTGTGACATCGGTATATGGGTGCATCTACGTACCAGGAACTTCTAGAATTAACGCGTTCTAGAGATCGGAATGAAAAAAAAATAGGAATTTAAGCTTTTGGTAAACATCCAAAAACAGTTCCTTAAAAATTTTGATTCTGTGACATCGGTATATGGGTGCATCTGCGTTCTAGGAACTTCCAGAATTAACGCGTTCTACTAGAGATCGGAATGAAAAAAAAAATTGGAATATAAGCTTGTGGCAAGTGCCCAAGAACAGTTTCTATCCTAGATTTGGGATAATATTATCCATTCTTGGTGCTTCTAATTACCAGACTTTCTTGGATAACTCTGTAAATACTTTTCCGATCCTCTTCAAAATTTGCACATTATCATCTTTGTTGAAGTCTGTTCATATAACTAAATACACAACAAATATGAAGAAAAGCTACATAATCCACTTTGTGGTGTCCTACGTTTTCAAGTTGTTTCAGTTTTAAAAGTAAACGCATCCCTTCTAAAGGATAGAAAGTATCACTAAAACAACAAACAACGATGCCAAAACGTCAAAGGAGAAAAATAAGATGATGTTGATGATGATAATATGTTGAAATGTCATCAAATAAAAGAGGGGGTGCGGATTGAAATTCTGAAACAATAAAGACGTATATCATTAACATTATAGACAATTAATCAAATAAAAAAATCGCATCATTCTTCTTATAGACAAAACAATTTTCTTATTTGTCTCATCCTTCTCCTCCTGATAAGTCTGGCCGTGCTTTAATGCGTTATTTCATCTCATTTTACTCCACTTTTCCAATTATTGTAAAATCGATCGAGATTTAATCTAAGATGAGGGAAAAAAAGTTTATGGATTATCATAAATAAATTAGCAATTTTAATGATTTTAACTCAATCAATTCCACATCAGACTGGAACTGGATGCGTTTTACTTTCAAAAACTTTTTCGATTTAAAATTATCGACTTGAATTTTAATTTAATTAATTTATACAACCAGACCAGACATTATCAAGATCTACTATGATATGGCTGCAAGTTTTAATTATCATTTCATTTTCATCGATTTAATTTTCACAGTTTAATTTTGTGTGCAATTAGAAATTGCTTTTTAATGGTAATTTTTAACCAATTGAATTGAATATACAATTTTATTAGCATACTAGATTGCGTTCAAAGAAGGAACAGGATTTAAAGCTCATCTACCAAAATAAGCTTTAAGATCTAGAGGAAGAGTTGTTACAACAACCTTACCTAAAATATATTTTGATACAACCTTTGTAGAAGAATATACCTT
>JXPH01009085.1:7098-19461 GCA_001014845.1 Mochlonyx cinctipes | reverse complement strand
TTTTTTAATTCGCTCCACCCTAACTGTATATAAGGGCTTCAGATTTTTTTTTTCTACCATGGGTATCGGCGTCTTCGCCCTAAAGTTTTGAGGTCCTGGTACAAAGTCTAAAATTTTAGATCTTTTTTTTTATTTTTCAATTTTGTTTTTCTTATTTTGCTCGCCCCCTATAACATGCAAAAATGCGAAAGAAAAGGTTTTAAAAAAAGTTTTGTTCTTTCTAGAGCTCAAAAATTATCAAAAACATGACTACAAGAACTCCGCTTCACCCTAGTATGTATGTATGTATGTATGCACGTACGTATGTGTTTGGGAACGATAACTCACGTAAATCTCAACAAATTTTGATGAAATTTGGTATGAATGCTGTTGTGTCAAAACTAAGGTCAAGTTTGTAGATGGACCAAATCCGACCGCGGGATCGAGGGGACTTCATACAAACTTATCACAATTTTGCAGGAATCCTGAGTTCTAATGATCAGAATGAGCTCAAATTTGTTATATAAACTTCTAGAAAGTATCCAAGAACAGTTCCTAAAAATGTTTGACCATGGGACATCGGGATCTGGGGGCTCGTTGATTCCAGAAACTTCCAGAATTCTTGAGTTCTTGTCATCGGAATGAACTGAAATATGTAACACGAGTCAGAATCCATTAATTCGAATGTCCGATAATTCGAATAAATTCATTATTTGTTCATTTTATTCATTATATTCGTTTCCATGGCTATCTCGATACATTCATGTCTTTTAATTCGTCGGTCCCGTGCGACTTCAAATTAATGGAGTTTGACCTTTATATTTTTAGGTAAGTACCCAACAATAAAACCTAAAGAAGTTTGACAGTGAGACATCGAGATCTGTGGGCTCTTATGTACCACGAATTTCCAGATTTCTGGAGTTCTAGTGATTAGAATGAGCTCAAGTTTGAAATATAAGCTTTAAGTATCCAAGAACAGTTCTTAAAAAAGTTTGCCCCTGGGACTCCGGGATCTGAAGGCTCCTAGGTACCAGCCATTTCCAGAATTTTCATGTTCTAGTGATCGGAATGATCTCAAATTGAGAATATAAGCTTATGGCAAGTGCCCAAGAACAGTTCCTTTACTAAAATAGGGATAATATTATCCATTCCTGGGGATTCCACTTACCAGAATT
Organism: Mochlonyx cinctipes; assembly: GCA_001014845.1. Lineage (NCBI taxonomy): Eukaryota > Metazoa > Arthropoda > Insecta > Diptera > Chaoboridae > Mochlonyx > Mochlonyx cinctipes. The sequence goes on along the minus strand of JXPH01009085.1, from coordinate 18,307 downwards.
TCATGGATAACTCTCTAAGTACATTTCCGATCCTCTTAAAAATTTGCACTCCTACCACAAAATATACAATAAATATGAATAAAAAGCTACATAAGCCGCTTTGTGGTGTCCTACATTTTATTTTAATAAAAAAAATACCCAACAGCGCACAAAAACGATAGTGCGGTTTCAATTTTAGTTACTTTTAAATTTCCTAGGCATAAATAGTGCATAGACAACATTAGTTTTTCATGAAACATTGAAACCATATTATAAATTGAATTATTTACGTTGAAAATTTTGATATTTGAACCGTTTGAAAGGAAAATTCTGAAAAATTCTTAAGTAAACTGGAGTACTTGTAAGTCATATCAAGAAATGAACTGAAGATTTACTAACTAATCACTTTTTGGTATTTAAAGTATATTAAATAGCGATTTACATCTTACTTACTTGCTTAATGGCCTATGGTGCCCTAGAGGGGTTTCAGCCAATCAATAGTGCTATTCCATCTCATTTGGTCCATTGCGTTTCCTATTAAATCACCCTGTATTCATCGTTGCATACACCCAATGCTGACTTGATCAAATGGCGCTAAGTTTGGGTGTTCTAACTCTGGATCTAGTTCCTTCCCGAGGGTAGTGCGAGTTCCATAATCCATAGGGCTCTTTCGTAGCACGTGTCCAGTTCATCCAAGTTTACGTCTCCGATTTCTATCTCCATAATAATCATACCAGATAGTTGCCATAATTAAGTGTTACTAATCGTTCGAGGCCATATTATCCGAAAGATTTGTCGCACATATCGATTGACAAATGTCTGCATTTTATTTGTGATTTATTCAATCACTTTTCTATTCTGGACGCTTACAGCATTGTGAACAGTATAAGACTTCGAAATAGTCAAAACTAAGGCCAGAGCGCCATCAAAATCTTCCTCTCGCATTATTAACGCGGCTTTGAACGTGTTCGTCCATACCTCTATTTTGNATCGTTCGAGGCCATATTATCCGAAAGATTTGTCGCACATATCGATTGACAAATGTCTGCATTTTATTTGTGATTTATTCAATCACTTTTCTATTCTGGACGCTTACAGCATTGTGAACAGTATAAGACTTCGAAATAGTCAAAACTAAGGCCAGAGCGCCATCAAAATCTTCCTCTCGCATTATTAACGCGGCTTTGAACGTGTTCGTCCATACCTCTATTTTGTTATCTTGCTGCCGAGATAAGTAAACTTCTCGACGCTTTCGACGAGTTTTGTAAAATATCATTTTAGATAATTTCTCATAAAATTGGATGCATTAAGATGGCTAGTTTTGTGGAGGGTGGTGCATTTTGCCCCCCACTGGCTGGTGCATTATTCACAAATTATAACAGAACACCCACACTAAAAATAAAAACCTCAAACATGTTTCAGATTTTAAAAAGCGTACTTACTCGTATTGACGATCGTTTTAGAGAGAACAATTAGTATTTTGAAATAAAAATTTGTTGACAAAATAATTATTTCTTAAAAATTCAAAAAAATATTTTTGGAGGTCAAAACACACACACACTTTTTCTTCTACTTTACCGAAAAAAATTTGGATCCGTCTGAAACTTACAGAAGATGAAGTTGTCGATAAAGGTCATCTACTCTAATTTTGGGTATTTTTTACATATTCTACCTGAATATGATTTTATTGAGGGGTATATTTCATCCCCAATGCATTTAGCCTTCCCGTCCCACATTAGACCGACAGTAAATTAAGCTATTAGGTTAACCAAAACATAACATTGTTGGGGGCTAAACTTTCCTATTGAAACTTTTGTCAAAGATATGCATTCTAAGCACCTGTTGAGCGTCAGAGTTGGGTGTTCGCAATGACAACATTGATGAAGTTTTTAAAAGCCGCCGGAAAGAAATGTAATAATCCTATTTACTGGCGTACCTCACTAGAGGACATAGACATATGCCGTAAATAGAGTCTTTTTGAGTTTGTAGATTATGAAAGCCTTTCTGGGATTTTGAGGAATTTTTGTGGAGTTTTCGGGATTCTATGAAATTTTGAGGATTTTGTGGGCTATTGCTATTATTATTTTCGAAACTGTTTGAGACTTTCTTTCTATGAAATATACATGGATTTTTATAGGATTAGCCTAACGGTCTAACTGGCTGTTATGCCTCGTAAAAATGGCATAGACCCTTAAGCATGGACGATGTTTAAAAGAGAAAAAATAGCAATACCATTCCACATGAACTCTTGAATATGTATGGATAACAATTATTTTAAAGAATCTTTTATTTCCAAAATACAATCAAAATAAATTCTCTTTACAAATTGTTATACATATAAACATAATTAATTATGTTTTCATTTTCGATTTCAATCTAAATAATATGGAATGAATACCGTTTCAAATGCAATTTTATTATATTTTCTGGCTATTGAAAGAAAAAACAGTTTAACAAAAAAAGAAAACATTTTTTTCCATTCTAAAAATCAAAATTCATCCTAATGATGATCCGATGTAGATAGAATTTATTATACACTATATTGAATCGATATAATTTATCTGTCCATCAAATTCTCATTTTTCACCATATTTTTCTACATTGCTACGAGCTGAGATTCCAAAATGGAAACGACAGCCTTATACAATACTGCCATGGACTACATTATATATTTATGATAAATAATCATTTATCACTAACGTGTGGGCTTCAAACAGGTGTTTATGATCGTGGAAAAATATTATTTTTCGTTGTAAATATTATATTGTAGAGAAGAAAAAGTTTTTTCACTAATCGAATTTCATACCGCGTCTATTGTTGAGTTATTAAGAAACATAAAAAAGCATAAAACATAACGAATCGCTTTATATATTCTTTTTTTTTGCATGATGATATTTTCTTTGCCTCTCTCCTGCGTACATCATCTTAGATACGAAGCAGACACTGTGTCTGCAGAATATAATTGATTAGCGGTGAGATTTAATTTTTCTATAAATCTCTATTTCAAAATATAAACAAATCAAAATTAGATACCATAGTTTGAGGTTATGTTTCAAAAAATTAATTTTAGATTAGAGAGAAAGATTATAAAAAGCAGATTAAATTATATAGTCTTGATTAAATAAATTGGTGATTGATTTATTAGGGACATAATTAATTTTATTATAATATATAGGTACAATCTATCTCTATCTATTTAGAGCTATAACCTTGTTTTAAGTTTAATGAAAATGTTTAGAATGTGTTTTTTTTATTGTGACTAAACTTTATTATGTTAAAAATGAAGCATGTTAGTTCTAACAGAAGGATGAAAATGCATATTTGGAATCTACTTGGTAACTTTGCCCAAAACCCACAAGCTCCATCTACTCAAAGAACAAAATCAGAAAAGTTAGTACATCTATGCGCTCGGTGGCATCACAAGTACATTTATATTTGGAATCTATTTGACAACTCAATCAACTTTGCCCAACACTCGGAAAATCAATCTACTCATGAAGCAAATTTAGAAAGATAAAAAAATAAAATAAAGAAATGCAAAAATAATGCTAAAAAGTTATAGATCTAGAGGAGAGCTCATATTTGCGACTTGACGAAATGACAAATTTTATTGGTCTAGAAATATAGATTTTGATAATACAAATCCTGATCCGACCTTCTGTCGGTGAAATTTGGATTCCTTCGAGGACAAATTTGCAAAAAATATTCGCAATTTGCCAGTTTTTAATAAAAAAATTTGAAATCGTGGTTACGCATTGTTGATAAGGTCTTCAACAAGGATCCGTTGAGAGATTATTAAAATTTTGAATGGCATGCCCAGGAGAAGAAGTGGAAGATCACTTCCACTTCTTCTGTTGACCTAACCATTGACTCGACGGATTCATATCCAGACCTTTAAAACTTACCTCGAACCACCATGATAGATTTTTTTTGCAAATTACTCATGGAAGGATTCAATTCTCATATTTTGCGATGAAGTATTTTTTGATAAGGGTACGAATACCAATCGATTCATGCAAAAAAAAATTGCCATTTCGAAGAGTTGGAAATATGAGCTCCCCTCTCTCTCTATTCTTAAGGTGATAAAACAGATATGTACTACTAAAAATATGCTGAAAGCATATTTTCAAGTCAACGATAGCGAATCTTATAAAAATTCCTGATGAAAATTTCAAGAATCTTTAGGTTATGCAACATTTCAACGGACCTCAACTTGGATGGGTAACCAACAACGTCAAAAAAATGCTAATGCTAATGCATTGCTGTTGTCGGCGAAAACATTACGATTATTTTCTTAATTTCCATTAAATTCAAGCATTAAAAACCGGAATACGCTTTATATTTTAGCATAATGTTATATCTTAGCATAATTTTAGCATTCTCCATACTAAAAGCATGATGCTGCTTTACAAGACCAAAATTAAGCTAAATTGTAGCATATTCTGCTAAAATGTAGCTTTATTTTTGCATTGGAATTCAATATATAGGGTGTTGTGGAACAAAGGGTCGACCCGAAAAATACTGTTAGTATGTCTCAAAATGACCAATAGAAATTTCAAAAACTACTACATACTCCAAATGCAGTACTATTACCATCAATGAATATGCAATTATCTAAGCTGGATTGGATATCCTAAAAATAATTGTAGCTCCAGACACTTTCGAGATTTTGAGGTTTAAACACAAAATGTCCGTTTTTTGTCAATTTCCGTTTGACTTTGAAGCATGGTCCACACTAAAAATTTCTGATACGAATTTTCATGTTTGTAATACGAATTCTGTGCAACCAACTTTTTCGTATCAAAATTCGTATAACTTTTAAATTTTATACGAGAATGCGGTTGGAGTACATTTTTCAAATTTTTTGTTTTTCAAATAAGAAAAGTTCAAGGAGGGGCCGAGATTTTAATCTAGGACATATTATTCTTGATCCCCGTCTCTATTGATTGAGCCACAGGGCTCTATGAAATTCATGATGCAAAATCAGATATTAAGGAAACAAATTTTATATGGAAATCTTAAAACGAATTTTTCGGTTCTCGCACTTTGTTACGGATTACGAAAAATTCGTATCAGATTGTAAAACGAAGGAATACGTTTTAAAGCTTTACGAGCAAATGTCAGAAAATTTTAGTGTGATCGGCTTACAGTATTGAGGTGTGATGTCAAAGTAACTATTGGTCATTTTGAGATGTACAACCAGTATTTTCCGGGTCGACTTTTAGTTCCACAACACATTGTATATCAAAATTCAGCATATTTCCAAAATATTTTAGCGTTAACATATGCTAAATTTTAGCATTTTCTTGCATAATTTTTGACGCGGATGATTTCCACCTCTGGAGAGCCTAATTAGTCGCTTTTGTCGAATTCAAGTTTTTATTCAAGATTTTAACCAAAATGCTACCTTATTACCCAAATCTTAGGTTTTAACTTTCAAGAAATTTTTTCCATTTTTTTTTGGTTTGAATAGGGTCTCCAAACAAGATTCCAAATAAGATCTTGTTAGCCCCAACCAAACTAGTTTGTTTGCAAAACAATAATTATTTGATTTTTTGTAGGGTTCTGTTATGTTATTGGTTTGGTCTAGTGTATAAGAGGCATCTCTCATGACGTAACTGTCATATTTTTTAAGTTGCTCGTTTCTGACAGAAATTCGTTTGTCAAGTAATTGTGGCAAAAAGTTGTTTCATTGTGACAACGGAAAGTTTTATTGTCCTAACTAAAAGTGTCCGACAAAACTTTTCCGAAAAAATTTCGACAAAAAGTTTGTTTGGAGTAAGAACGAAACATTCGTTGTCACAAGAAAACTTTTAAACGAAATATGTAATGCATTTGATTGCCACAATAAAACAACATTTATTGTGGCAATGAAACAAAATTAGTTTCATTACCAAAACAAAATCTTTTGCCAAAGACACAAGTCAAAGTGTCAACAAAAACTTTAGTTGCCCCAAATAAATTTTCTATTGTCAGAACGAAACAACTTCTTTGCCACAACTGCGAGAAATAAATTTTTTCTGAGTGCATTATATTATTGACGACCGGGTGGTTGAGTGGTTAGCATACTAGCCTATCATCCTCTAGGTTCCAGGTTCGATTTCCAAAGCTGCTTCTGTGTTTATTTGAATTAGAATATTGATTTTCAGTTTGTAATTAATCTGCATTATCGATATTTCGACAAATAGAACACAGTACAGTCAGTCTGTGAAATATGCATACACCAACTACCATCTACAATTATATAACCTGTGATTGTGATGGTATATGTGTGTCACACATATACCATCACTGTGTATGTCAGGCTAATCANCTGGTAACTCATTAGCATAACCATTAAAGTTGTGGTGGTTCGGAATCCACTATAAGCTGTAGGTCCACTAATACCTAGAAAGTTCTCTGAAATATGAGGACTCGCCTGGTCCTAATAGGGTACTATAGGCCTTATTATTATTATTATTATTATTATGATTTTATTTAGCTTATCTTAAATAATTGATTTATTACAAACAAGATATTGTTTGTCAGAAATAAGATCTTATTTATAAGAAACAAGATAAATATGAACAAGATTTTGGTTGTGGCACTTGTTTTTCTCAAACTATCTCGTTTACTGAGACGTCTAAACCACGCAAGATTTTCACAGGAAAAACGTGTAACAATTTTACTATCATTTCAGGTTATTCTGCGGCCGGTTTTTGATAGCAAACTTTTCATTGTTAGTAAGTCTTTCAATTTTCTTGTAAATTGAAAAATGATTCACAAGAAAATTGAACGATTTACTAACAGTGACAAAATTACTACAACTTACGAGTAAAAACTTCGAAGTGAATAAAAAAACTTTAAAAAAAACATAGTTGAGCATTTCAGACTTAAATTGATCTTGAGACATTGGGATTAAAATATTACTAGAACTGAACAATGCAATCCCCCCCACATATAATAAGTAGAGAAAATCTAGATCATTTCTATAGATCCATAGGTTTTTTCCAGAATCTAAAGTCTATTGGCTGAGTTGGGCACAGTAGTGAAACCAAGGTTTCATAAAAACTTGCTAATTTATATTTGGGAAAATAACAGTATTTTATTTTTTTCTTTACTTACATGAAAATCATAGGGTCTCCTAGTTATTTTACATAAGCAATAAGTTTACCTACATTTTCTCTGTGTGTAGTATATTAAATCAAAATGTTTCACTTTTTGTTTTTGAACTTTTTAACATAATCGCGCACTTGTCGGTGTTTATAACAAATATTCACATTTAGCTACACATCCTTTTATTATGATACGAAATAATAATTAAATTTAATCAAATTGGATAAATAATTCACCATTTATTTTGAATTTTGATAAGAACAATAAACACAAAAAATAAAATCGATTGACACCACGAACTAAACACCAAGATTCCTACGATATTTTATTCTCGTCCGCATTAGACGTTAATTAACATTCGGGTTATTGATATTTATAAATAAAAACAATAATTTTGGGCAACAGCAATGTAATGGGCAGCAGATTAAATAAATGGATAGCAGTTTGAAGTAAACGGGCAAAAATTCTAAACAATATGGGCAGCAGAACTAACGAATACGCAATTTTTTGCTTTTCTTTGTTTGCTTCTATACTTATTGTATATTTTGTGATAGGAACTATAGAATTAGAATTCGATCTGAAAAGTATATACAAAGTTATCCAAGAAAGTCTAGTAATTAAAAGTTGGAAGAAACGGATGATATTATCCCAAATTTATCGGAGCCCCCAGACTCCGTTGACCGAAGTGACCCATAATCTTAATAATCCTGGCTGCCGTAGAACGCACTTATTATACTACTAACTAAGTCATCCTAACTTAAAAAAATCAGCCAAATCAGTTGAGAACTATGTGAGTTATTGAACATGCAGACATACGCACATGCTTACACACAGATTTTTTTTGTTTTTTCTCGTTTTAGACCATTTGGAGCAGCTTTTCCCGAGGGACCAAAATTTTTCAAATTTTATTGAATACTTAAGCTTTTCTTTACTATCTATAGATATGATTAGAGAAAGTAAGAAAAGATTATGTATTCAATAAAATCTTTAAAAAAAATTGGTCCCTCTGGAAAAGTTGCTCCAAATGGTCTAAAACGTGAAAAAACAAAAAAATCAACGAAAAAATTGTCTGTGTGTGTCTGTCAGTCTGTGAGGCTTTGTATGTGTCTGTATATTTGTGCGTCTGTGTCCTCGATAACGCACGTAATTCTCAACCGATTTAGCTAAAATTTTGTGAAGGCTTTAGTTAAGAACAAGGATGAGTTCGTTACTGGGCCATGCCGAACAAAGAGGCTTGGGCCGGCCCCCATACAAATTCACCAGGGTTTTCCAGAAACCTTGAGTTTTAATGATTGGAATGAGCTCAAATTGGTGATATAATTTTTTGATTCGGATCCAAGAATAGTTCCTAAAAATGTTTGTCCCTGGGGCATCGGGTCACCTGGAACTTCCAAATTTCTCAAGTTTCAGTGATCGGAATGAGCTCAAATTTGGAGTGCAAGTTTTTGGTAAAGTATCCAAGAACAGTTCCTGCTAAATTTAAGATATTCTCATCTGTTCCTGGTACTTTCAATTACAAGACTTTCTTGGATGGCTATGTAAATACTTTTCCGCTCCTCTTCAAAATTTGCACACATGATCTTTGTCCAAGTCTGATCCAGCAATTATTATAAAATATATAATAAATAAAAAAAGTGTGATAGGAACTCGATTTAGACTTTCCCTGTGCAAAAGTCGTCGTCTTGAACTGACCGGAAAATAGAACAGAGTCTAAATACTTTAAACTAGGTTATTTGATTTCACTGAGAAGCAATCTTTGATGGTCGGATTGTCTGATTGGGTCAAGTTTTAGCAATCATCGTTTCAATTTGTTAAAAACCAGCAAAATTTTAATTTTTGAAAATCTTATTTATGGTTGTGGAGATATGCCACCTGATACGTACACAGTAAAAATGGATGGAATATCAATATTATAATTACTTTCTTATCTATAATAGAGTATGCAAGGTAATTTCCGACATGTATCATCAGAGCCGCTATCAAAAATATAATTGCTACACTAAAACTAAAAAAGGAGTCTCATTAAGTGTAGTACGACATAGGCTCAAGACGCAGGAGGTGACTGCCCAATTTTTGTCATTGAAAAAATATTTATTAACTGCAAACCCACGGAACTCCTTCTAGACTTCTTTTTACTTAATTTACACTTAACGTGCTTTTTCTTCCAAACTCATTTTGAGTTCAATTAACTCCTTTTTAGAATTATTTTAACTCTCAAAACAAGACAGTAGAGTAGGGTTTAGTGCAAATTAGACTAAAAAGAACACTCCGTGGATTATCTGACACCGATAAATTCTGTCAATTCTATGTTAATTTGAATTCTAGTTCCTGTAGAGTTAATTCAGAGTTTATGCATTTATTTTTTTCATATATGAAATGAATCAGTGCATAATAAAATAAAACCAACAAAATTAAAAACCACCCTTCTAACAAGTTGATTTTACTTTAATGAAAAAGTTTAAAATCCCAAACACGTTGATTAGCATGCTCATAAATCTTAATCAAAATCACAATTTAATAATCCAGAGACAATTAAAACCTTTAACATGATATATTGGCAAACAGCTACAAAAAATAGGCAACAAACTACCCTTTTTCAATTTCATCCCCCGAATCAGAAAAAAAACAATTTTCTATTTTCATAGAGATACATAATAAAATGCATAATCTCATCATGGTTATCATCATAATCACGATCATCATCACACAACCATCAACGATGGGAGAGAGAGAAAAGAAAATTTAATAAGGGTCATGACTTCATCAAACGATTTTATTTTGACTTCTGAATATTATATTGCGAATAATAAATATAAAACACATAGGATGTGGAGGAGAACGAACGAACGAGAGAACGAGTGTTGCGTTGTAGCAACGGCAAGATTTTTTGGGGGGGTGAGATCGGAAAATCTGTGCAAAAGCATACGTTTCATGGTTTTCGTATGATTTTCCATTGAATGTAAACAAGAAAATATAAATGCAATTATGTATTAAGTTGTTTTCATTCTCGAGAGGGTTGTTTATTTTCCTTTCTTTTATTCAATTTACTGTGGCTTTGATTTTGTTATTCATGCTCGCTATTTTCTTTTTGCTTCTCTTTTTCTGGAGGGTTTTGCGATACTTTTACGCGGGAATATGTGCATGGAAAATAAGCAATTAAATCGATCATCCACATAATATCTTTGAAAGGCGAAAAAGTGTGTCCTTTATTTTTATCATCTTCGAAGAATGTCTGATGAATATCTTCAGAGTATTCAAGGAAGACCGGCATTTGCAAGCATCCAGAACTGATGGATGGGAATTGTTCTTGTGTACTAGCAAAAGCTTATTAGAAGCCGAGATTTCTAAAAATACCTGGTGCATAGGAGTGACCAGATCCCAAAGTGCTATGGTTATTTTTTTTTAGGAACTGTTTTTGGGCACTTACTATAATAATAATAAGGTTTACAATACCCTAGGCGCGAGTCCTCATATTTCAGAAAACTTTCTAGGTATTAGTGGGCCTAAATCTTATAGTGGATTTCAAACCACCACAAGCTTTATGGGTATGCTAATGAGTTCATTGAGCCCATCAAGTTGTGTTCGATTTTTGGTGCGAGAAAACTGACTAACCTCAAATACACAAATATACCACCACTATCATAGTTATATAATTGTAGATGGTAGTTAGTGTATGCATATTTTGCAGACCGACTGACTGTTCTATTTTTATAAATGTCGCTAATGCAGGTTTTATTATCAACTGAAAATCAACACTTTAATTCAAGTTAACACAGCAGCAGTATAGAGCCTAGATATAGCTAGAGAGAGGCCAACAATGTACACTTTTTTAACAATGACCAAATGAACTGTCAAATTTTGACCAATGGAACATGATTTCTCATATTTCCATTTCATTTTTAAGTTGGAAGAGTATTGTTATCAATATTTTAACTGTAAAAACGTTGGCAAATTGTGATAAAAATTATAAAATGCTTATTAATTTGAAGAAAATACATTTTCTATTAAGTACACCATAAAAACTTTAGGAAAAACCCTGTCCAAAATAATTCCAGTTTCAGTATAAAACCATCATTCAATCATGTAAAATTTATTCTGTACCTAAAATTCCTTTCTTTTCGTGAAAAAACATTAA
>JXPH01009078.1:4670-17488 GCA_001014845.1 Mochlonyx cinctipes | reverse complement strand
TCCAATGGAACCCGGATCTATAGCAAAAGCTTTGGATGACTGTCCTCGGGAAGGAACTCGTTCATAAATTTGGTACATTGACATCTGAGGGCTCGTAAGTACCACGTACTTTAAGAATTCTAGTGATCAAAATGAGCTCAAATTTGGAATATAAGCTTTCGGTAGGTGTCTAAGAACAGTCCTATGCTGAGTTTGGGATAATATCATACGTTTCTGGTGCTTTAATTACCAGACTTTCTTGAATACCTCTGTAAATACTGCTCCAATCCTCTTCAAAATTTGGTCATATGATCTTTATCCATGTTTAAATCCTTTTCTTATCATAAAATATACAAAAAATTAAAAAAAGCTATACCCATCCACTTTGTGCTTTCCTACGTGTTTTCTTCTGAACCCCGGTAATTTCTTATCTAATTCGGTATTTTACACATAGAGTTGCAATGTTTTAAAGTATGAAACACAGTGCCTAAATTATAAATATATTAATCAAGACGTGAACAAAAAATTTTAATGGCGAGATTCAGAAATATGTGACACTGGTCTCATTAACAATCCAATATTTTCAAAACCTCGATTTATTTTAACCAGATATTATTGTTGTCGATTTTTAAAGTAAATTGATTATGAAATAAAAAAAAAACTAAATGGCGACATTCAAACAGAAAGCTAATTTTTTTTTCAAAATCTAAAATGAGGAAGATAAAAGTTCTTCTCTAATTTCGAGCTACTCTACAGTCCAATCATGATTTGGTTTTAGAAATTTCGTTTATTTTTTTTTGTCAAATCAATACGAAAAAACATGTTTAAATCCCAATTCTAACAGAATCATATAATCTAAACATTAAATTCTTTTCATGCTTTCCCCATGTCCGTGTATTTTTATTCCAGAATTTATCTATGAAACATTTGCGGTTCGTGACGTGCATATGGCAAAGCGAATTTCTCAATTTTTATTTTTATCGCTCTAATGTGTTTTGGCAGCAAAACCACAAAAACAAATTCCTGCAAATTTCCAAATTTTTAATCTGCAATTCCTGAACAAATATTGGGGCAATTTTTTTCACTCCATTTTATTCGGTTGGACTAGAAAAATGAAGATATAATTGAATTTTTATTATTATTTCATTGTGCATGGAACACCATGCGCCTTCACATTTTCTGTAATTAACGATAACGAAATAATTTATGTGCGCCCGCCCCAGAGCTGGAGGGTTGTTTTCATCTTTTTTCTTGGGCTTCATGCTGGTTATGTTTCGTTCCCTCGTTGTCATAACCATAAATTTAAATGATTTTTAATCTGTTTCATATATTTATTTATAAATTTGATTTTAATTTCATTACATTTATCACCATGTAATTTAATTTAAATTTACTTAATAGAAATAAATAATTTGTTTTTTATGCTCTTTTCGAAGGATATATTTATTTTTTATGTTTGACTGGATGTAGACGAGAGATGTAGAGAAAATTGGGTACTAAATTATAATTTAAAAAAAGATCAGACACAATATAAATTGACACAAAATTTTTAATACGGTATCAACATTGCGGACTGGCATGGCATGAAACTAAAAAAATAAATTATTCGAGTATAGTTAAAATTAGCACTTTAATCGAGTCACTTTTTACCATTTAGCATTTGGGATCTAAAAGTTCCTCTATTCGGTACCCATATTTAAATATTCCGATTTCAGGAATCATAAATCAATGCCCAAGTCTCGGCTTGGCTTCCGAGTCATAAAAATTTTAACGCATAAATTTCCAAAATTCTTCCGCAATTCGGGAATTGTTTTTGCTATATAAAATTTGAAAATTGTTCATAATTTTATAGCTGGAATATCATATGCCTGCGTCAGAGCACTCGATTTTTGAACGCAAGAACATGAGTTTGAACCTCAGAATGGATAAAAATAATAATAAAATGGCCCGAATTGTGAAAGTTAATCTGGGATTTTTGCCGAAATTCGGGTTTTCAGAGAACCGAATCAACAGGTTGTAATATTCTCCTGATTCTGTACCTAAATAATTATGAGGTGATATATCGGGTCTTCTATACCGAGATTCCATAGACCAACTTTGTAAAATATGCTAGAGATACGCTCATATTCAAAGTTAGCCAATAGCGCCACAAGTGCGGACTAACATGAAACTATTATTCAAATATGTCTTACTCCAGGAAATAACTTTATAAAAGACTTTAAAGACTTAAGACTGATGACGCACTAGAGAGAACTGGAATGAAACTGCAAAAATCATTATTCAAAAAGGTTTCAGCCTACTAACCTACTTTGTTGAAAGTGCTGAAGATCTACGACCCAGAGGCAAGAAATAGTACTGTTAAAATACTGGGCATAAAAATATGAGAGTATGCGAGTAGTATGTTAACAGTACGTCTTTTACCGTAAGGTAGGTCTAAGTCCACTAACCAACTTTGTCACAGACTCCAAACCTCTACGACGCTCTTAAACAAAGTAAGCTTCCGGTGCAATCAGTATGGACTGGCTTGACCCAGGGCGAAAAAAGCAAACTGTTAACATACTGTACGGAAAATATGATTTTTGCCATACGGTATTTGACCCACAGATAAAAAAGCATACGTTAATACACTACCCATATACAGTGCACAAAAATATGGGAAGTATGTTACGAGTACGCTATTTTGGCGTAGGGTAAGTTTAAGTCTATTGACCAACTTTGTCACAGACTCCAAAGCTATACGATGCGACGCTCTTAAACAAAGTAAGCTTGTGGTGCCACCAGTGTGGACGGGTTTACCCTACGGCAAAAAGCGTACTGTCAAAATACTGCACGAATACTTTCTTATTCTTTTGCGTAGTATGTGGGTAGTATAATAATATTGCAGTACGATTTGTTTGCCTCTGGATGAAACTACAAAAATAATTATTCCTCTATGGCAAAAAAGCGTATTGTTAACATATTAACCACATACTCTCATATTTTTAATGCGCAGTATGAGGGTTGTATGTTATCAATACGGTTTTTTGCCGTAGGGTGGCATGAAACTATAAACATCATTATTTAAATGTATTTAATAAACGATTTTTTAGTTCAATGCCATCCTACGGCAAAAGGCTTATTTACACATCCATCTATAGCCACATCACATACTCCCATAGTATGGTAGTATTTTAAAAGTATATACCCTTTTTTGCCGCTACAAAAATTATTATTAATTTACGACAAAAAAAGCCTATTGCTGACATACTACCGCACACTCTCATATTTTTATGCACAGTATGTATGAACATTTTTATGCACAGTATTGTCATTCTTACTTACTACGCGCCGCGCATGTTCTCTAACATGGCAGTATGTTAACAGTACGCTTTTTTATCTGTGTGTTAACAGGACTCTTTTTTATCTTTTTATCAGTATGTGTGTAGTATGTTACCAGTATGCTTTTTTGTCCCTGGGTCAAATACCCTATGGCAAAAAAGCGTACAAATACAAATACTCTCATATTTTTATGCACTGTATTATGTATTAGGTATTATGTTGACTTTACAGTGCGTTTTTTTCGCCTCTGGGTGATTTTTGTAGTTTTACCTTATTTCATCAACCAACTTTGTCAAAGACGTTATAGATCAAAAACGGAACTCGTAAACAAAGTAAACCAAAGACAATCAATATCAAGATATCCAGAAACTAGGATTGGAGCATTCAACGATCAATGTAATGGAGTTTTAGCTTTTATTTCTTTCTCCCATAAGAAAAGCTTATGTATTCAGTTAAGTTTAAAAAAGTTGCTCCAAATAGACTGAAAAAAAAACAAAAAAATGCCTGTGTCTCTGTGTGTGCATGTGTCTGTGTCCTCGATAACTCTCGCAATTCTTAACTGATTAGGCTGAAATAGCAAGGACGAGTTCACTCATGAGTCAAATCGGTCCACGGGGAGTTCTAATGATCGAATTGAGCTTAAATGTGGAGCATAATCTTGTGGAAAGTATCCAAAGTTCCTAAAAAAGTTTGATAAGTATCTACGAACAGTTCCTAAAAATGTTTAACCTTGGTACATCGGGATCTGAGGGCTCATATGTACCAGAAACTTCCAGAATTCTCAAGCTCTAGTGAGCGGAATGAGCTCAAATTTGGAATACAAGCTTTTGGCAAATGCCCAAGGAAAATATCATCTGGTTCTGGTGCTTCCAATTACCAGACTATCTTGGATAACTCTGTAAGTACTTTTCCGATCCTCTTAAAAATTTGCACATCTCATCTTTGTTGAAGTTCCTATCGCAAAGTATGCAACAAATATAAAAGAAAAGCAACACAATCCACTTTGTGATTTCCTACGTTTTTGTCCTGGATTTCAACAGCATAATCTGCAATAATTTGGGTTTGTGTCTTAGTTTCTGTTGGGTTTTGTTCTTGGTTCATATGTACTCCCTATTGAAGATACGCGCCACCTAGTCCTGTGTCAATGCAAGAGTTTTTCATATTTTGTTAAAACGTTGGCATTTCTTCACATAACGGTTGCGAAACTCTGCGACCGGCTCCGGGAACAATTCCTGTTTCTGGATATCATAATATTGATTGTCTTTCAGTATGCCTGGGTCGCACTATCATACTGGAGTACAAAGATATTTTTTAAATTATTTTCAAATATTTTTCAAATATATTCTTTAATAATGTTTTTCTTTGTGTGTCAATATCTTTTTCTAAAATAACGGCACAATAAAAAACTTGATGATAATTTTTTCAGCAAAAAACTCATTTTAAATCTATATTTTCTCACCCATCCCTCGTGCTACAAAAAACTTTTCTCAACAAGTTTGTTCA
Organism: Mochlonyx cinctipes; assembly: GCA_001014845.1. Classification (NCBI taxonomy): domain Eukaryota; kingdom Metazoa; phylum Arthropoda; class Insecta; order Diptera; family Chaoboridae; genus Mochlonyx; species Mochlonyx cinctipes. Next base: position 12,688 of record JXPH01009078.1, on the reverse strand, counting down.
ATTTTTACTCTTTTCCTATGTATGTTTTTTTATTTTTCAAAACGTGATTCAATAGGTACATAATTTTAGTTTTTGTGTGTTCATTTATAAAAAATCTATCAAAATATGTTTCAGTTGTGTGTATTTTTAGTGTTTTTTTTAAAGATTCGATGGCAATGATTCAATGTTTAATGTGGGGTGGTGGTAGAATGTCTTTTTATTTATTTTAAATTTATTTTTATTTGTTACCAATTTCATCTTACGACTCCGCTAAGCCATACTTTAAAAAGTTTATTCACAAATTGCACTAAAAATGTCACATAAAATAAGACGATATTTGAATTAGATAAAACTTGTGCTGAATTATGTTGCATTGCAGCTGGATGTTCACCTGAAAATAGAAAATTAATTGAATTTAGTGTACAAAATAAACATTTTTTCAAACTCGTTACCTCTGTCCCTGTGGTGCAATGCAACACACAGTGGAAAAAGAGGAATTTGGATAGAGAGTTTTATATGTGGTGCATTCAGTTTTATTCCATATTATCTATGTTTTTGAGGTTAGGATCAGATTCTGTTCTAAAGTTTTATTTTATTTATTTTTTGATAAATTTAGGATTATGTATACATATTTCTGGCAATTATTTTATAGTTTTGTACACGAAATTAAGTTTGGATTGTTTTTGAATTTTGAACTTTCTCGTCGTTGTCTTTATCTTCTTTTTATACATTAGGTATGAATGGATGGATTCTGGAGGTGGGGAAGCAGCGGAATGGTATACGACTACGTTTTGGGGTGATGTAGGTGGGGGTATATGACTTTTAGTCTGCTGCTTAAATTGTGAATTTTGAAGGATATTTTGAAGACTTTTCAATTTGCTGGCGGTAAATTGGAAATTGCCATTTAATAAATTAAATTTTGTAATTCTTTTCAAAAGAACGATGACGAAATTTTCTTTCTTTCCAGTTGTTGTTGAAGTGGAAAATTATTAAAAATAAGTTATTGACGGTCGTCTGCAACCAAAGGCTATTCAGTTGAAATATGAGAGTTGTGACAAAAAGGTTATTTGATGAATGAATTTTAAATGAATATTCAGACTTTTTACAACTTTTCATTTCCAAATGACTGTATACATATGTATGTGTTTATATGGTTATTTTATCGGACAACAATACTGATTTTTGCACATGCTAAGGGTTGTTTTGCGCCATACATAGAATTCCTGCCCCTTTTTTTCTATTTTTTTTTTACAATTTTTGCCTTAAACATAACTATTTTCCATCGTACAAAGAACATATTTTGTATGACCGCAACTTTTGCCAAATTTGATAGAGCACATACAAATATTAAGGTGGCTCCAGAATAGCCGACCTAGTATGGTTTTAAGTCTTCCCCCTCAAAAGTTTCGTCTTTCAATCCTATACTTCCTCCAAAATTTTGAGCCCGATCGGGAAAAATTTAGGTACGCGCTACCGGCCAAAAACCGTCAACCCGTTTTTGGTACTTGGGAATTATTATCCTTTACCTGCTCTACACTTAACTGCAGGATATTTCTGATCGGTTGGGTTGTTTTTGATGCCTGGAATTACAATGGATTTGATTTGGGATTTGATTAGTTGTTTGTTATTGTTATTGGCAAGTAATTGATTGTGAATAATTTTTTGGTAATTGACTTTATTCTGCAGGTACTTTTTATGTAAAATTTCAAGTGAGCTAAAGCCGGAAATAAATTCAATTTTAGTTTTGTTTTTTATGCGGGTTATGATGGAGGATTGTGTATTTTTGAGTATTGACGTCCTGCTGGAGAATCTGAAAGCATTTTACAGAGTTCTCCAAAAAAGTCTGGGATGGTTGAAAACACTAGGACTGATACTCAATTTGACATTGAAACTGTTTTTTGAGCTCATTCCGATCACAAGAACTCAATAATTCTGTAATTTCTTCTAAGAAGCCTTATGATACCAATGTCACAGAGTCAACCTTTTCAATTTTTTTAGGAAATCCCCCCTGAAATATTTTCTATTTATTAAAAATAAATAAATAAAATGTCGTCTTGCTACGGCTCCGCAAAGTCAAAAATATCACCTAAGTTTCAGTTTTATGCTGGCATTTTTTTTTTGTGTAAGTTGATTTTGATGAAAAATTAGATGAGAGTAGCTATATATTGTTGAAATATTTTCTGAGAGTTTTAGCTTAATCGCTCTACTGGTTCCACAGATACAAGACAGGGCTAGGAACAAACAAACCACTTGAATATTCAAGGAGCTCTTAACGATATCTTCGGTTTTAGTTATCCGATTAAGCTGACAATTAGCATTNTGAAAAATTAGATGAGAGTAGCTATATATTGTTGAAATATTTTCTGAGAGTTTTAGCTTAATCGCTCTACTGGTTCCACAGATACAAGACAGGGCTAGGAACAAACAAACCACTTGAATATTCAAGGAGCTCTTAACGATATCTTCGGTTTTAGTTATCCGATTAAGCTGACAATTAGCACTTAAGTTTTTTTAGTACACTCATCAATCTGAAAATCTTGGAGCCCAATTGGTCAAAGGCTATTATGGGCTCAGTACAAAATTAACTGAATTGATGAGTTTTTTAGCTATAACTCTATGGGTCAAGGTTCGATTAAGCTCAAAATTGGTATGGATTCTCAATTTATTATTTTATTGAAGCCTTGGAGTTTTGAGCTAACTCAGTTGAAGGCTGCTATAGGGCCCAGTACAAAGATACTCATAAAAATATAATAAAATGGTACTGTAATCATAACGCGGTCGCTTATTGATCGGCGGGAAAGTGTTACAAACGAAGTAAATTCAGCTCAAATTAACAATGAACGTAAAGAGGCGAAGAAACGATATAATGTAATAAACGGGAAATTAGAAATGTCAGGAGAGAACAGATATATGCATTGGCAATATAATATAATATGCAGGACCTATACAATATTTCAAGGAAAAAGGCAGATACTAACCGTAGCAGGAACGTTGCAGTAAAAGATAAGAACGGAGCGCTATTGACCAATGTTGTAGATCAATTGCGTAGGTGGCGTGAGTTCAGAAGTGTTGAACCTACAAAGAGAAGGGAGTTGAAATACTGGAAACAAGGACAATGAGAAAACTTCCAATTAGAATAGGTTCACCTACATTAACCGAGATCATTGCCTTCATCCGATCTTTAAAGAATGGCAAAGCAGCTGGAGTAGATAATATCACTGCTGAGGTCCTGAAAGCGGATATTAACTTCGTTGCGGTGAAGCTCCATCCACTGTTTTAGAAAATTTGGGAGCAAGAGTCATTTCCCCAGGACTGGCAAGAAGTCATTATTGTGAAATTGACGAAGAAAGGAGATTTGAATGATTGCAACAAGTGACTTAATATCCTTTGTGTCGTAATGAAAGTGTTTTCTAGGATAATTCTGGATCGTATAGAGATAATAGACAAATTTCTTTGTCCTAAACAGGCAAGTTTTTGAGTGCCCAGAAGTCCTGCATCAATCAAATCAACACCTTACGAATTATCATAGAGCAATCAGTCGAGATGCGCTCCCCGTTGTATCGCCTGTTCATCGATTGCGAAAAAGCATTCGATTTCTCAAATAGAGAATGCATTTGAGCTGATTTGAAGAACTTGGGTGTACCCAATAAAATCATATCCCTGATACGCCAAATTTATGAGGGTTTCAGATGTAGAGTACTCCACGACGCCAACTAGTATGCTGAACCCATTGAGACACTTTCGGGTGTCAGAAAAGGCTGTTTGTTATCAACGCTGCTGCTTCTTGTCATTTTAGATAGCCTGGCGATACGAGCTACAAAAAACAAGCCACGAGGAATCATTTGGAATCCCCTCATATCGCGAAATAGATTGGAGTCACTAGATTTCGCTGACGATAAATATGAGTTAGCACATAAGCTAGTAAATATGAAACATAAAGTGAACGACCTAGAACGAGAGTCTGCAAAATTTGGGCTGAAAATCAACGTTAGCAAGACGAAAAAAATGCGCATAATGCAGACTCCAATCTCCTTCTAATGCTTGCCAACAACCCCATAGAGCGAGTAACGCAATCTCAGTATCTGGGGAATATTGTGAGCGAAGACGGCGGTGCAGCTAAAAATGTTGAAACCAGGATTTAAAAAGGACGTGGTCGTCCTTAGATATGGCGCTCTTCGATCTATAGTACCAGAATTAAAATCAACATACTTAGATCATGCGTACTGTCTTGTACTGTTATGTGGTTGTGAGACCTGGCTCGTTATAGACGACATAAAATAAAAAATACAAGTCTCCGCAACCATTATCGTCACAAAATCTTACGTATCTTTTGGCCACGCCACATTACCAATGAATAATTGTGGTAAAGAATNACTGTTATGTGGTTGTGAGACCTGGCTCGTTATAGACGACATAAAATAAAAAATACAAGTCTCCGCAACCATTATCGTCACAAAATCTTACGTATCTTTTGGCCACGCCACATTACCAATGAATAATTGTGGTAAAGAATTGAACTGAAGAATATCAATCTTGAGATACGTAAGAGAAAATTTGATGGGATTGGTCACACTCTCAGGAAAAGTCCCGAAGAAGTTGTCATCAAGCACTTGTGTACAACCCACAAGGTAGCAGAAGAAGAGGACGATCGAAAAACATCTCACGTCGCTCAACGCTGGTGGAAGCTAATGCTTGGGCAGTTCAAACTGGAAGCTCTTCGTTTAACAATATATGGAACTTTAAGCAAATGGCAGTCCGAGGTACGAGATGTTGATTTTTTATTGATGGCCTATGCTCTTAGAGGCAGTTCAGCATCACCGTTGGATATGGCGAAAAGTAAAGTGAGCAACCATAAATTCAGTTCTTATGCATGGAAATTGCTCAAAATCGGTAAATGATAATTTTAATACATACATGGTGGATTGGAAAAAGTTTGGGGCCTTCGAAATTTCGGTTAGGGGTTTGGAAGAAAACTAAAATTGAAAAAATACCAGTCGGGCCATTTGGAGGCCCCTCAGTGGGATTTTGTGCAGAAAATTCCTAAAATCTTAAGCTTTGAGTTAACGGCATTTATGGTTATACAGCCTGGGATGGTATTAGTTAAACTGGACAAGTGGCCCTCCTGAGAGACTCAAAAATCACCGTTAAATTCTGGTTTTAGCTATATTAGGCATGTCCGAGGTGGTATTGACTAATAAGAATAGTCCGGCAAAACAAATATATTGCAATATCAAAACCATGCTCTTGTGAATACGGCCTTTAAAATGTTGTTTTTATGATTTTAAAAAGTTGTTTTCTTTTGAATTTTACATAGCTTTTTTACTCTCCCTAAAGTATTTGCCATAAATATAATCTTCCCTTTTTTCAAATCCACTGAACCGCACACAAAAATAATAAAAATATTTTTTTATTATTTATCCCAAATATTTATCATATCTTGATCTAAAATCAGTCGCTTGAGTCCGCATCCACAAATAAAAGGAAATCGAACTCGGACGCATTTTAATTCAAAACAGGGTCATTTTAAGATAATTTTAAATAAATTTGCGAACATAATGCGGTGACCTGACCCTAAATCCCATCATGCGATGTTTATATATCCGATAACTATTATGCGAAGTCCCCTTTTCCGCTTGAGGGACTGTTTGAGGAGAAAGAATGACGCTAAAACGATTGTAATTTAAGGTTGATTTACGTGCTAAACGAAATAATTTAAAGATTGACAAATACCCATCACATCATATTGCCTGATGTTCAGGGTACCGACATTTAAATTAATATTTCTTTCCTTTCTGAATAATTGATGGTACTTTAGTAGCAAATAGGTTCTTTCCTCGGCAATATATCAGTAAGAAAAGGACGAAGGGGCAAAGAGAAGAGAGTAATTAATCTACCTCCTCATAGAATTGAATAAATAATAAACACACCTTCTATTTCTATTAAGGCATTAGGGCTAAGGATGTTTAAGATGCCTATTAGCATCTGAAAGATGTCGAACGGCAGAGAATTATGTACATAAAATCTTCTTTAAGTTGTATCTACGTGTTTAAAAGATGTTTCAATATTTCCACCTTTATTAAGCCCATGGGAGAGACATAATCAAAATAAGGTGTGTACAGATACATTCTGTATGGAATGGTGCTCCTTTGTATACTCTTTGTACATACAATCAGGAGAAATCTATCAAAAATCTCTATTTTGTGTATATAGAGTTTTGTCGTTATAATATTAAACTTTCATGGGAAATATTTGTAGGGGAGCCTTGGGTTGTGTACGTCAAGAAAGACATTTAACGATCTAACATCTTTCTCATAGCTTATACCATGTGTCAAGAAAACAAACATTGGGAGAAATACACCAGAACATCGTGATAGAACATTAAAACTCCATACATTATTCAATGATCTAGCGTGTTTCTCATGGGTAAGAATTTTATTTTTTCTCAAACAGTTCTCATAGACTTATATACTAAATATGATGAACTCTTTTTGGGTTCAAAATAGCCAAAATTTCGATAAAGTCTACCTTATTTAGAGTTCCATCTTGAGTTAAGCCGCTTAAAACCCATATCACACTAAATGGGGTCACTTAGTTATAATGGTCTCACAGAATTTTTACTTCTTGACCGATTTTCATTAACAAGCCCTCAAAATATAGCTTGAAGTGTACTCTTTTGATTTTGGATACAGTCAATGAAATATGGAGGTCATATTCCCTTTACTTCTAATAATGGGTTTAAAAATATACAAATTAGTGATTCCAGATGTGTCTCGAGGCTTTGAACATCTTGGCTAAGCATCAACATTGAAGCCAATATAACCCTGAAGAGATTGAGGCTAATTTTAATGTAGCTCCTACACTATAGGTTCATAGGAACCATGATCTGACAAGAAAAGGATTTTAAATAAAAGGAAATTTTATACAGTATGAGGATCTGAAGTTAATTTTAATGATGAAGACAAGTTTTTGGACTATGCCATGCATCAGAAGTGGCAAATGGTCCAAACAACGAAGTACAATAAGAATTATATATCCTTATTCTGTATAAAATTTCCTTTAATTTAACATCCTGCACAGTTCAATTCCTTAAAATAAGAAAACCGTGACATATAAGGACCTTATCTCCAATCCAAGGATGACCAATGGCCCATATAATGAAGTATCTTAAAAATTAAATTAAATTAATTCTTCTTCCGTATGAAATTTCCTTTCATTTGACATCTTGCAAGGTACCAACCTTTTTATGCCGGATCATGGTCCCTATGAACCTATAGGGGGATGCAGTGTATTTAAATAAAAATGAGCCTTAATCTCTTCATGGTCGTATTGGCTACAATGATCAGACTCAGCTAAGACGTTGAAAGCAATCAAAAAGCATGGTAGAACCTAGAGATACCGCTGGGTTCACTCGTTCGTATGTTTTTAAACCAATTATTAGGATGAGAGGAAAGGGGTGGCCATAATTCTATGATTATATCCAAAATCAAAAATGAACACTTCAAGGTTAATTTTGAGGGCTTGCTAATATAAATCTCTAATACTCAAGTTACAGCTATTTAAAGTAAAAAACGTAGGAAACCACAAAGTGGATTATGTAGCTTTTCATNTCATATTTATTGTATATTTTGTGATAGCAACTGGATTTAGACTTCGATAAAGATGTTATATGTCCAAATTTTGAAGAGGAGTGGAAAAGCATTTACANTGATATTATCCCAAATTTAGTATAGGAAGTGTTCTTGGATATTTACCAAAAGCTTATATTCCAAATTTCAGCTCATTCCGATCACTAGATCTCGAGAATTCTGGAAGTGGACGGTACCTAGGAGCCTTCGAATCCAGATGTGCCAGGATAAAACTTTTTTAGAAACTGCTCATGGTTACTTACCAAAAGTTTATATTCAAAATTTGAGCTCATTCCGATCACGGGAACTCAAGAATTCTCAAAGTTCCTGGTACTTAGGAGCCCCCAGATCCCGATGTCCCAGGGTCAAACTTTTTTAGGAACTGTTCTTAGATACTCACCAAAAGCTTATATT
>JXPH01009054.1:0-12498 GCA_001014845.1 Mochlonyx cinctipes | reverse complement strand
TGTTGGTAAATAAAATGTCTACAATGTTATAATACACNAGAGCCTAACGGTCAATTTCAAATATCTCAAGAATTAGTCGTCCGATAAAAGTCAACAAGGGCTCAAAATGTTGGTAAATAAAATGTCTACAATGTTATAATACACATCAAGATGATCGGACCAACAGGAACTAGTGTAGCTTGAAAAGACCGTTATTTTTGGTAAAAAGTACAAAATTAAAATGGCCGGCGATGCATAACGGTCAATTCAAAAAATCTGAAAAAAATAAGGATGATCCTTGGACCAAATGGCAACTTTTTAGGAGGGTATGTTTTTGTATTTCTCATTTTCGTGAATCCGCTCCACCATAGTGCACAGTAGTATTTTTTTTTTAAATGCTCTATTTTAGGTTGAGGTTGATTAATTGTTACCAAAAATTTGTATGTATCACTTTTCTAGAGAAATTTAAAAGATCTGGGCTGAGCAGGGCATTACAGTTTTGAGAGCTTGAGGTCTAAATAAATGATTTTTATAGCGTGAAAGTGACAAGCATTTTATGAAATAAAAACATAAATAAATATTTTCTTGAAAATTTTAGCAAAAAATTTGTGAGATTAAATTTTAAACATTAAACGAATTCCTTGGTTTTTTAGATTTGTTTGTTACATAAAGCAATTTTGGGGCTCATTCAAGTATTTTATAAGTAGTTCAGCAATATTGAAAAATGTTGAAAGTCCTGAAAATTTCAATTTTTAAATTGTCAGAGTGTTTACATGTTCCAAAAATGTTTATTTTAATAAAACATTGATTCTGAGATCCGATAAACATTACACAGTTAAATAATAAAAAGGACAAGCTTTTAGGACAAACCACATTAATTAAAACCGTTAAAATCCCTTTTCTAACCCTAAAAATGACCGAATTTGTTTACCCCAGACAACAAGGAAAAAGATATAAATGAAACCACATACAAAAATAATGCCTGAGTTTGGAAAAAAGAATAAAAAGACAGAATTACAAAATACAATAATCGATTCCCAAAAACTCAACGACGTTAAAAGGATAACGTTCCCAAAAACCAATTAGGTTGTCTGCAAAACAAGAATGAAATATTCATCAATCGGATTAGAATATTTGGATACAAAAATGGATTTTTATTATTTATTTATATTTTATTTTGGTGTACCTTCGACTAATTTTAGGGGTTGGTCATTTTTACATTTTCCTTGTTTTTTTTCCTTTTTCAATGGAAGTAATAAATCATAAAAAGTGCGGATTGCACCTAATGACAAACAAAGTGAATGAAAAATAAAATATTTGTGAGGTATAGGAATTAGTTTATTTGCATGAATAAAGAGCCAGGCCGATACGGCTTCAAAGTCATGAACTTCTTTATTTGTTTTTCTATGCCTCCCGCTCCTAACGTCGCTCCGGCTAATTAGGGGTGCCATTAGGGCGAACGTTCCGATTAGATTATTGATGACGTCACTCCGTTTTATTCTAAAAATTCATCATTTTTGGTATAAAAATGTCAACTTTGTATGGGAGCCCACAGAAGCCTTTGAGTGGGCTAAAAATTGCTTGGCATAAAACGGGTACCATGTAATAGTCTTGGCCAAAATTTCATTAATAAATGCGTTATTTATGTCGTGCAAGGACGACATAATCTGAACTTGGAAAAAAGTTGAAGTGGATGTTTTGCTGGTCCACTTGCTACCTATACGCAAAGTATTTCATCCTTGGAGCACTGATTACTACTTTCTAGGATATAAAACCACTTTCCTAACAAATTTCGACAGCTTGAATAGTGAAATCACCAGTTTACTGAGCACAGAGCGGCCGTTCCACTTCAGAAAATGCCAGATAGGATTGAAAACCGAAAAATCCGAAAATTTTCCAGAAATCTTGAGTTCAAATGATTGGAATGAGCTCAAATTTGGAATATGATTTTGTGGAAAGTATCCAAAAACAGTTCCTGGAGTCTCCTGTGTACCGGGAACTTTCAGTATTCTTCAGTTCTAGTGATCGGAATTAGCTCAAATTTAGAATATAAGCTTTTGGTAAGAATCCAATAAGAACAGTTCCTGTGACATCGGGATTTTAGGGCTCCTTTGTACTAGGAACTTCCTGAATTCTTGAGTTATACATACTGATCGGAATGTGCTCAATTTTGGAACATAATCTTTTGTCAAGTATGCAAGACCTGTTCCGAAAAAGCTGAACATTTAGCTTGAAGAAGGTGCCTATGTACTAGAAAATTCCAGAATTCTTGCATTGTAGTAATTGTAATGAGCTAAAATTTGGTACGTAAACTTTTGGTAAATAATCAAAAACGTTTTCTCTCCTATAATTGGAAGAATATAATATGTTCTAAATGTTATACATTTTTGTATAACTAGTAGGTAAATGCTTTACAAAATCTCTCGACCATTCCTTTCTTATACCATGTTACTTTTGGTCTATTTGTTCTTGGTCTTTCGGTGTGATGCCATTTCCACGAAGAATTATGACTAATAATTGTGAACACCCATAGAGGTATGTTTTTAGCATTATACTATTTAGGTAGGTTCAAACCCTAGATTTATAGATTACTGTCCATCATGTTTAAGAATTAAGCCGTTTTATAGAATTAGCATATTTGTATTGTATATGCATGTAAATTATGATTGCTTACTTTTTGAAAGGCAGGTAATATCACTTTATTGTTTAATAATGAGAATGATAATTGGGTAATTATATTTTTATAGCTCCCATTTTTCGAACACAATAGAACAATTTTATAATTTCTAGCACATGCCCCATGATATTCTGTGTAATTAAGTTTAATTGTTTTTCAACAATATCTTTTTCAACTATGCACAGATAACACAGAGTGGAATTCGGGAAAAGGATCAAGCATTTTCCCTGATTTATGTTAAATTTGTCCTCAATTGTTTTTTCTGTTCTTCCTATTGTTACCCCAGTCATTATTGCGTACGCTCAACCCCGATTTGACGGAACGGCGTCTTTGGCGTGGTTTGCCTCTGGATATAGTTCCTTCCTGGGAATGTAATACTCTAACTCCAAAGCTTCTTGAGCCACTGATCCGGGCTCAGTTGGGTCCTTCTCGAGTACGTGGCCATTGCATCCAAGTTTGTGTCGCCTGATTTCTATCTCCATACTAGTCATGCCACATTGTTGCCATAAGTCAGTGTTAGTAATCGTTCGAGGCAATCTTAACCGGAGGATTTGACGCAGACATCAATTGAAAAATGTGTGAATTTTATTGGTGACTAATTCAGTCACTTTCCAAGTCTCGGAAGCTATAAAAGTGTGGATAGCACAATGCCTCAAAATAGTGAAAGCTTGGTGTTTTTTGATATGAGACCTGAGCGCCAGAAGTTGTTTAGCGCATAAAATCTTCCTCTGGCAGTGTTGATGTGGCTCGTTACTCGTTAGCTAGTTGCCGAGGCAAGTAAGTTTCTCGACACATTTTACGATTTTTCCGTCAATCTGAAAATCACCAGCGCTATTTCTATTAACAGCTAGGTACATTGTCTTTTTGACGTTGCTGGTTAAGTCAAACTTCTTTCCTTCATGTGACAGGTATTTGATTTTGCCTTCCATATCTGTCATTTTCTGAGATTACATAACCATAGTCCATATCTTCTAAACGATCATCCATATTTCTTCATTTTATGCTTTGCTTCTCCATATCAAATGCATCATCCAACACAAACAAAAAATAACAAACAACAAAGACGAACGTAAGCATCCTTGTTGAACATCATTCTTCACGGGAATAGCGTCTGTGGGCCTTTTATGTAGTACGACTAGGCAAGTGCGGTTGTCATAAGATTCCTTGATCAGATCAATAATCTTTGCTGGAATTCATCTACCGCTTAAACTCTTCCAAATTGCGTCTTGTTCTAGCAGATCAAAGGTTTTGTGGAAGTCGACGAAAGTGACGTGGTTTGGTCTACAACTATGTTAACTGGCTTAACCTCAGACGAGGGCTCTATGAAGAATGTTTTAAGAATTATTTTACAAGAGCTTTAGCATTGCAAGTGACTAAATGTGTTATGAAAAGTAAATTTGGTTTATAAACAAAATTTCTGTCTATAAAACTTCTAGATCAATCAAACTTAGGCAGTTCACCCATAATCGGTCCTAGAATCCCCAAAAAGGATCAACTTTCAAAAATTTATGTAAAGTCACCGAGTTTGGTATAAAAAAAAGAGAGAATTTTACTTATCCAAGACAATCTTATATATTTCTGGTATGACTGAATGATGAGGTGGACAACAAGAAGCCTTGGAGCTTCCATCTAGGTTAATTTTCAAAAATTTATGCAAAGTCACTGTCAATTATTATTTTTATATTCCTGCTAATGAATGAATGATAGGATGGCAAACAAAAGGAGTAGGAGCTTCACACAGGGTCAGTTTTCTAAAACATATGTAAAGTCACCGTGCCGGCATTGCCGGTTTTGCTCCGAACTTTATCTTGAGATTTCAATATTCTTGGGTTGCAATGCGCCTGTCTTTCAGACAGAAGTTTTGGGTATTTTGGCTTAGCCTACTATAAAAAAGTATCGCCAGACGGCAAGGCGGGTTTACAAATGTTGTGGTCGTTTATAGTGAAATCAATTTTGGTTGCGCAGTTTAACACCTTGACCAAACTCTTTAACCAAAATATTATTATGGTCCTGTTGATACTTGACCACTATTTCTGGGGCAGAAGTTTTTGAGCTCATTCCAATCAGTAGAACTTAAAATTTCTAGATTTCTTGTAAAATAATTCTTAAAACATAATTTTCCACAGGCCTCATACTAGGTCTAAGGTGGCCAGTTGCTCCAGGTTCTGGCAGGATAGGCTTTGTTTTGTTTATGTGTGCCAATATTCAATGATGAGGTAAAATTCCAGCCAGTTTCCAAATATTTTGCGATCGATTTTTTGATTTTTTTTAGCACACTATCGAGGCCAATTACCAACCCAAATTAAGCTTGGATTAATCCGCTGCTTTTAGAATTATTTTTGTATCTCAGGCATTTCATTTTGAATATAATTTGAGGAGGTGAAAAAAAAGTTTTCGCTGTAAACCAAAATTGTTAGATTAAATAAATAATTGTGAGTACCTTGGTAGCTTGATAGGTAGTGCGTCTGCCTATGAACCAGAGGTTCAAATCCGACCCATGCCGATTGAATTAACGTTTTTCATCGTTGTCGAGAAGGTAAATTACTTCGTGTGCGCTATTAATAATGAATAATAGGGTAAACAAGATGATTTTCGACATGTTTTGTCAGAGCCATGCTATCAAAAATACTTGCTACAAAAACATAAGTATGGGATAGAAGGCGTTAGAATGGTATTCACGTCAAAGAGGTTAGTCAGTTTCCTCGCAGCAAAAATTGAATGACTTGATGAACTCAATGAACTGGTAACTTATTAGAATAACCATTAAAGTTGTGGTGGTTTGGAATCCACCTATACCTAGAAAGTTCTCTGAAATATGAGGAGTCACCTGGTCCCGTAATTTATTACCGTAATTTAAAAATATCTATAATTTGTCAAATAAACATTATTCGAGTATTTTTCGCATACAGTTAAAAGCTTCATTCATCACCACCTAAAATTATATTCAGATGCAAAAAGAAACAGCTGAGATGCAGAAATAATTATAGAAACAGCGGATTAATCCGAAAGTAACTTGGGTTGATAATTAACCCGGTAATAGTCAGATTTGGAAGGCTAAATCGAAAAGTCATACTATACTTTGAGTGATTAACAATCCACGAGTTATAATTTTTTCAAAATATTTTTAGTCGATTTTGAGTTACAAAACTTTACGTCTGAGGTCGCAAAATATTATGCCCAATATCAATTTTTAGCAAGATTAATAGCAAATAGAGTAAAAAGCTATAATAATAAAGAGAAATATTTAATGACTTTTTTCATCGAATTAGATTGGAGCATGATTTCGGTAGCGATAAAGTAATGTTTCAGATTCTAATCCCAAGCACATAAAACATAAAATTCCCATTCATAAGCCAATAAAATTTAATTATCGCGAGCTGTTCTCTCTAGCCCAGAAATTAATAGTTTCGTAATTTTACTTCGTTCCCAAACACATGTCATTCCATAGCGCGCGCTATGGTTGGGAGCAGAGCAGCTAACAAAATAAGACTCCCCGCGTTTAATATCCTTAAATGTCTTGAGATTTTTATTTACAGAGCAAACAGAGCATAGCTTTATTAATCAATAAATATCAATCTGTTGAATGAGTATATAAATAATCATAAAAATATGGTCAACATTTCTATATAATTAATGTTTAATTTAAACTTTTATCGCTTTTTTATATTTTTTGGTTTTCTCAGATAAAAAGAAATATTCTGAATGTTTTCCAGCAGTATAGAAGTGGTGTCGGCCTCTCTTTTCAAGATAATCTAATTTGCTGTCTATTTTGGAAAATTGATTTTTATTACACATGACTTTTGACGTTTATTTCAATTTTATCGTACTCTAACATAGAGAAACACATATCGAGATTGAGATAAGAAGGAAAACGAAATGTGTCTGATTTTGCTATGTTGAAATGAAATGTTGACCAAGTGAACGGCTGGGAAAAAAATACCGGTTGAAATAAGAAGAAAATCATTGGATATAAAATTTAGTTGTATTTAATTAAGTAAATGAGTTCCAAAGTTCTAAGAAAAGCTCTGTAAGGCCAAAGAGACCAATGAGACTCCTGGGACATTTTGGGTATCAGGACCCTTTGCTCAAGGAAAACCATTTCAAGTGACGAATCTGGTACATGGCGTCTTACCTTGTGGCCACAAAACTTTTTGTTTTTAAGCCCCACTACTGATATGTCAAATGAAAGATCTCGATTCGTATTGAGTTGTGTATAAGGTAATAATTTATGGCCCAAGAAGTTGAAATTCTATAACACACCATGGACCACTAGACTAGGGGTCCATAGGTGTTCAGAACTAAAATGTCAATTTTCCCATACAAATCTTCCAAAATTTCCAAAAAGAGTTTTTTGACCCAGGTGCCTTGATCAGCAGAAGTTCTGATTTTCAATCCAAAGGGTACGAGTTCAAATCCCAGCTATGACGATGAATTTACCTTGTGTTCTTTCAGCATTTTCGGATGCTCAGTAAATAATTGAAAATGGAAGCGATTTATGACTTGTTACAAAAGCGTAATGCTTTCAATATGTGTAGTGTACTTGGGCAACACACGACCATATTTGATGTAAGTACCGTATAGAAAGTGTTTGTAAGGAGCTCATGTCACAAAAATAGAACGTGATGCAAATCTGCACTCTCATCCCCAATATCCAACCACCCGCTCATCATTTTTCTACATAGTCTCCTGGTAATTCTACACACTTCTCCCAGCAAAGTTTTCATCTTTTTAACCCGTCCAAGTAGAACCCGGTATCTTTTTCTGAAAAATAATTGTTTACGAAGGTGATAAAAATCTCTGTCCTCCAAGCGCAATTTTTAGCTTAGGGAACAGAAAAAATTCGCTTAGGGCTAGATCTGGTGAGTAAGGAGGATGGTCAAGCAGCCCAAACCGCAATTCGTGGTTTTTCGCCATGGCAACCGCTGAGGTGTGAGATGGCGCATTGTCTTGGTAAAAAAAAAATTCTGCCAAAGTGGCCGTTTTTCCAAAATTTCTGCCATCCGCTTCTAATGGTGCGTAGTATGCTCCTGCAATGGTTTTTCCTTTTTGAAGATAATTGATTAAGATAACTCCCACCTTTAAAAACATTGATTTATTGCTCCTGCACTGCGACAACAGAGCGTTGAAAATGTTCAAATGTTTGGACGTTTCGAATGTTCATCGTCTCCCAATTTGATACGGCGAGGTTTAAATTCAGCTGCCAAAATATTAATAATGAAAGCTCGATACTAGATTGATGAGTTGACGAGTGCTGCCATCTTTATGTTCAGGTCGGAGACTTTTCAGAATACCCTCGTATAACAAAAACGTAGGAAGCCACAAAATGGATTCTGTAGCTTTTTTTTAAATATTTAGTGTACCTATATTTTGTGATAGGATGATGATAATGCTATCCCAAATTTAGCATATGATCTGTTGTTTGGCACTTTTCATAAGCTTATACACCAAATTGGAGCTCATTTCGATCACTAGAACACAAGAGTTCTGAAAGATCTTGGTGAGCCTTAAGATCCCGATATTCCATGGTTAAACTCTTTTCAGAACTATGCTTCCATACTTACCTCAAGCTTATATTCCAAATTTGAGCACATTCCAATCACTAGAACTCAAGAATTGTAAAAGTTTGCCCCCAGACCCCAATGTTCCAGGGTCAAACTTTTTAGGAACTGTTATTGATTACTTACCACAAGATTAGGTTCCAAATTTGAGCTCAATTCGATTATTAGAACTCTATATTTCAGATGAATTCTAGTAAGCTTGTATGGAGGCCCCCAGACCCTGTGACTCGAATTGGCGCATTATTATTTTTCTCTAATTTATGATAAAAGCTCTTCTAAATGTAGTCCCATTGGTTTTAGAGACTTGCAATAAAAAATCATACTAAGTTCAAAGTTCTTAATCTGATTTATAATAAAAGTGCTTCTGAAAATAGTCCTATTGGTCCTACTGACTAGTAAGAATTAATGTTTAATAGAATGACAATTTTTTTTAGATGAAAAATGTTATGAGTAAAATGGGCGGATCCTAGTTTTTCAATTTAGGACTTATAACAATTAAATATTTAAAGGACTTATAACAAAATGACAACCCCATATCTCAAAAACTAAAAGAGAATGAAGGACGGAATTTAGCACAAACAATCGGGCATGCCTCAAAGCCTAAGAAAAAGTATCAGTGCTATTTTGTTATAAGTCGACTTATAATAAAAAAGCACTGAGGTTCCGAAATTAAAAATTTCAAATTACGGACTAAGAATTACAATGTACATCCAAAAACTTTAATAGCAAAAAATCAAATAAAAAATATGGTGAGAAAAGTGAAAAGGGAAAAAAGTCCTTTTTCAATTGCAATTTCAGCAATTTTCGCCCAATGTTTCAGGTGACATGAAACAACACTTATAGAAAGCACCTCTTGTATTGTTTTAAGTGGATGTGATTTTTTTTCACAAACAAATAAAAAAGTAGAAGTAAAGTAAAATAAAAGGGGGATGAAATGAAATGATATGTTTTATTCCCATTCAATATCCTGATAAAGCATATAAAAAGGAGACATTTTATGTATTTTATTGAATTGCGCGACAAGTGTATATTTTCACAGCTGTATAAAAGGATGTATTATGTAATAAAGAGCCTTGTCACATTACGTTCCCATTTTTTTTGTTTTCTCTCCTTCTCTGGGGATCAGGATAAGAGGGGGAGTTTGTGGGGGGTTGGTTATGTGTACGAATCGGATCCAGAAATATAGGTTATAAAATAAAAAGAAATTGTAAAAGATTATTGAAATTGAAATACACTTGTTTCTAAATAACTTTTATGTTTTCCGTGTTAAAAACTTTAAAATTGTATCTGACAAGATATTATTAGATATAAAATATATGTGATGTATGTAAGAGCTCAGCTCAGCTCTGGTGAAATAAAATTAAATGGTTATTATATGTTATATTTTCCATATTATATATATTTTGTAATATCTCCGTTTTTACATGGCAGATTTCTGGTAACGTTTTGATGTTTTGACACTTGCTTAGGGATTTTATGAGGCGTTTCTCTGTCTGTGTTTATCATTATTATTATGGTTTCCGGAAAAGGTTTAAAATTTAGAGTATTAACCTCAAATATTCAAGTATATATGATTGTGATAGAAAAAGGTGATTTTAGTATGTAACAAATGGTTTGAAAAATGACAATCTCTGCTATAGAGCCAAATGAAATTTTAATTAAAAAAAATTAAGATGTGACAGTATTTCAAGGCTTTCAAAGACGCTTCTTGTTCCTTTTTTTTATTTTTCTTGGTTTCAATAGCCTCCATCACTGTTATTGAAAAACGTAGGAAACCATAAAGTGGTTTATAGGTATATATATATATCATGGCGACCGGGTGGTTGAGTGGTTAGCACGCTAGCCTCACATCCACTAGGTTCCGGGTTCGATTCCCGTAGATGCTACTGTGTTTAATTTAATTAGAATATTGATTTTCAGTTTGTAATAAATCTGCATTATCGATATTTCTATAAATAGAACACAGTAAAGTCTGTCTGTGAAATATTCATACACCAACTACCATCTACAGTTATATAACCTATGATTGTGGTGGTATATGTGTGTATGTCAGGTTAGTCAGTTTCCTTGCATTAAAAACTGAACATGACTTGATGGGCTCAATGAGCTGGTAACTCATTAGCATAACCATTAAAGTTGTGGTGGTTCGGAATCCACTATAAGCTGTAGGTCCACTAATACCTAGAAAGTTCTCTGAAATATGAGGACTCGCCTGGTCCCAATAGGGTACCTATAGGCCTTATTATTATTATATTATTATATATATCATGGCAGCAAGATAACAACTAATTGTGGTACCGACGATGACGTTCAAAGCCGAGTCAATACTGCAAGAGGTGCTCACGCCTCATCAAAAAACATCAAGTTTCGACTTTTTTGAAGTCTTAAACAATCCACAGTGCTGTCCAAGACTTGGAAAATGACTGAATCAGTCACCAATAAATTTCAGACATTTTTCAATCGATGTCTACGTCAAATCCTTTAAATAAGATGTCTTCGAACGATAACATACTATACGCACTAAAAAACTTAGGAAGCTACAAAGTGGATTATATAGTTGTTCTTTTTTATTTATTGAATATTTTATGATATAGCAACTGGATCTAGGCTTGGACAAAGATCACATGTGCATATTCTGAAAAAGATCAGAAAATAATTTATAGAATTATGCAAGAAAGTCTGATAATTGGAAGCACCAGAAATGGATGATATTATCCCAAATTTATCGCGAAACTGATCTTGTATACATTCCAAAAAAAATTCTGGAAGTTCCTGGTAGCTAGGAGTCCTCAGATCCCGATGTCCTAAGGTCAAACTTTCTTAGGAACTCATCTTGGATACTAACCACAAAATTGTGTTCTAAATTTTAGCTCATTATGAACACTAGAACTAGCTAGTGTGGAGGCCCTTAGCCCCAAAGGCCCGCTTAAACCCATTAACGAAATTGTCCTTACTTTTGTTGAGAAAAGCTGCCACACAAAATTTCAGCCAAATTACATGAAAAATAGATAAACTAACCCGGCGAAAAACTTGATTTCCTTTTGTTGAAAATTTTGACAGTCAAGATTTTTATTATATCATTTTTCAAAGAGTCGTTCAAATCGCCATCTTTGTCCTGAAGTTTTTGAGGCTTTTGACGTCATCCTTAATTACTCTATACGCGAGATCGAGGAGACGGATACACATAGACAAAATATTCGGTATTTGTGCGTTTCAGACAACAAAATCCGGAGACTTGAAAATAGGCTCCCGTCTGTGGCTGGTTAAATCATGTTCTCTATTGACCCCTGAGTGAGAAAGGACATGACCGAGGTGATATTGAGTAATAATATTTATTTTTTTGACCTATCCCTATTAGCCAATATAAACTTGGGTATGTTTGAGGTAGGGTCAGTCGAAATCAGGGGTTGAAAGTGAACAGAATTTGACCACAGATGGAAACCTATAGTGGATCAGAAAGGTTAAAAATTTAACTCCTTCAAATCGTCCTAGGAGTCGATCTCCAAGTCCCCGGATTTTAACGTAATATAATAAAATGTTGTCCTCTTTGACCTTTGCACTTAAAAAAATACCCCAAGGTTCGAGAAAAAGACCTGATTTTTCATCTGTTGATTATTCGGGTCCAATGTCACCCCAGATGTTCGGGAAAAATAACCCAAAACTCGGAAGAAGTCGGGCCCGAATACTAAAGTGTGTTTAAATTTAAAATAAAAATTAAATTTAAATTTTGCAAAAGTTTACATTGTTAATCACTAGTTGTAGGATTTTCAGCCTAAAACTTCTGGTCTCTCAAACAAATGTTGATGATGGTAATAAAAACTTGCCAGAGGCAAACAAAAAAGTGATTCTAATAAACTTGAACTACAAATTTACTATAAGGCGATTTTTAAGTTTAATTTTTTTTTGCAAAAGCAAATTTGGAGTGAAATTAATATCTTTTAAAATATTTTTAGAAGAAAATTTAAGATATTTATTTTTCCGGTCCATTCTGGCATGGTTCCAATCTAAAGACAGACAAAAAAATGACGTCCAAGGATGAAATCTCTCTAAAACAGCCATTTTTTTATTTTTTGATTAACAGTAGCACATGAGATAAAAGTAAAAGTACAAATTTATTGGTAAAATAAAGATGAAACTGAATTACCTATCATTTGATAGTAAATTTACTGTTATAATTTTTATCTCTGTAGCTTACTCAAAATTTTTAAGCTGGAGTGAAGGTAGGGGCGGCGGAGGCAATCAAGAATAGCTTAAGGACCCCTGACCCCGTGGCCCGATTTGGCC
>JXPH01009031.1:0-11421 GCA_001014845.1 Mochlonyx cinctipes | reverse complement strand
GCCGGTTAAAGTTTAATATTCCGCCGGACGAAATTAATTTTCATCCGGGCAAAATTAAAATTTGACCGGTCACAATTTTGAAAGCCCTAGATTATTATGAATCTGAGGACTCTAATATTAACCCCCAAATGATAATCACCAATTTATTCACATGTATATTCGTTTCGTTGCAGGGCTAATACGAGGGTCTCCTAGTAAATGGTCCATCACTAACAGAGGCCCATCACTCCTTTGCTCACCCTATAAATACTGCTAATGTAACGGAACTTTTCAATGTGAAAAAAAAATGGAAATTGAAAGTGGAATGCGATTAGATAATTGATTATTAGATCATTTTGACACGTGGGTGGCCGACATTTGTTTTTCTTATTTTTATGGGAAAAATTTAAATCCTTTTCTTCACTGCCATAGATAATTTTTTTATTGTAAAGTAAGTCGTAACATCACCATTTACGATATGCTTTGTCATCGCGTCATGAATCATAAGTGCTTTCCCGCCGGTGACTTCAGGAAACACAACATTACTACCACAAAGATATTATGTGTACAAAATCCGTAAACTATTAAATTAAAAATAATATTTAAAACAAAGTTGTAAATCTTGAGTGTGTAGAGCAGAAGAAAGAAAGTGGGTCACCAGCAAATCCCCGCCACAGCATGCATCGTATCGAGCAAGTAGCCGACAACACGTGTGAATTATCATACTTATTTTTAGATTTTTTTACGCGTAAAATATTTTTTTTTCTGATGGCATTTTTTTGGTAGAGCGATTGTCAGCTACTGATGATATTGACAAAAGTAGGTTAAAGCGTCAAAGGGCAATCCAAAGGTCTTTGGTGGCGCAATATCCTTGCAATGTGGCTAGTATATAGGTTCTGAAAAAATCAAATCAATGTTGGCTCCAGTATCTAACATCAGCCCTTTGACATTTGGGCTTTTGTATTTTGAGGTCGAAAAGAAAAATTATCGACAAAATAATTTTCTTTAACTAAAATTCATAGTCAATTTAAGAAAAATGGGCAATTGTGTGTAATGCTAATTTAACTGTATCATTATCATTTGAATAAAGGGTGCATTATGTGGGGTTTTTTAATTATTGCAAAAATAGCTTTCTTTAACTAAAATTCATTATCAATTTAAGAAAAAAGGATGCATTGTATCTGATCAACATGGCTGTTAAAAGGTGCATCGATTGTTGCAAGAAAATTTTCTAGTTCATCAACTTTGGTTTGATTTGAAACTCTAAAATTCGGTGGCCTGAATAATATTGATAAAATTATTCAGCTCACTGAATTGTAGAGCTTTAAATTGAACCAAAATGGGTGAAAAGAGTACTTTCAACAGCCTTGCTAATAACTCAAAAAAAAATTAGAAAAAGGGTGCATTATGTGGGGTTTTCTAATTATCGCCAAAAAATAAATTTCTTCAACTAAAACTCATAATCAATTTGCAATAATATTATTTCTTTTGAAAAAGGTGCATTATGTAGGGTTCTTTAATAATCGCAAAAATAATTTTCTTCAACTAAAATTCGTAATCAATTTAAGATTTACTGTATCGCAATCACTGAAAAAAAAATCTTTACAAAAAGGGTGCATAGTTTTCAAATTGCAAATAATAAGTTGTTTATTTCGGCCAAATGTCTCAAACATTGTTTTTATGATTCGGCCGATTTCGATTTTTTTGATTTCGATTTTTGATTTCAAAAAAAAATCGGCTTTCTGACCTCGACCCCTTTTGTTTCGGCCAAAAAGCTTTCTGCCAACCCCCTTTTTCTCGACACCATAACGATTTTTCGACTATACAAGGACAACGAGCTTTTAATGCTGTGGCAACGTAATATTATGTTCTGTTGACATAAGTTACCGAAACAGGAAGCCAGCTTTTAAGCTGCTTTAACGTAATATTATGCTG
This sequence comes from Mochlonyx cinctipes, assembly GCA_001014845.1. Taxonomy (NCBI): domain Eukaryota; kingdom Metazoa; phylum Arthropoda; class Insecta; order Diptera; family Chaoboridae; genus Mochlonyx; species Mochlonyx cinctipes. Next base: position 9,507 of record JXPH01009031.1, on the reverse strand, counting down.
GAGTGACGTTACATTTTGTTTCTTGGACGTAAAGTGAAAATATCGGTTTTGTAAAGTATGTAGCCCAAACATAATATTATGTTCGTCGAAAATAACTTGCAGATTGTTTTTCGTGCCTTTTTTTTTTTCTTAAGTTGAAGAAACAGAAGATTATGTCGAGTTGACGGAGTTTGTGTCGCAACATTTTTTATTACATTGTGGCAACAAAATTGTCAATTTCTTTGCCCTCTGTGTGCCAGCTCTTTTGCTTTTCAACCCTTTAGATTATCCGCAGCTTTGATCTTCAGTTCTTTTCCCCTTCTAGCCGTTTGACTTATTCTGTGCGTTTTGACTTAGCAGCCATTTTGTCTTCCAATTTTTTGTACTTCTAAAGTAGTAATGTTTCTGATCTTTCACCAACCAATCCGTTTGTCTTTCACTTCTTTCGTCGTTTAGGTCCATTGACTTTTCGGTGCTGTGAATTTCCTGCCTTTTGGCCTTCCAGTACTTTGGCCTACTGGTGCTTTAACCTTTAGCCTTTTGTTCCTCTGCCCGTCTGATCTTCGGCCTTGTGGCACCTTAACCTTCCAACACTTTAGCTTTCCTATAGCCATCTGTCTAATGCACTTTTGTTAACATTTAGGGTTTTTATTTAAATTGAATTTTTACCTCCGTTAATTCTCCTACTGTAAATAAAAATACAAATCCTAAAGCTCAGAGTAAAGAAGTTGTAACATTAAGTTGAGTTCCATGAAATTTCTGGAAAATTCTGATGAGTTTGTCATACAATTATTCAGCCCAGAAAACTAGAAATGGTAATGCAACAATCGATGCTCCTTTTAACAGTCTTGGTGTATCACTGACGTAGTAAAATTTACATAATTGCACACAGCGCAGAGTGATTATCAATTTTAGTTAAGAAAGTTAATTTTTGCGATAATTTAAAAACCATAATGTACCCTTTCGTTAAAAAAAGTTATTTTTGTTGATTATTAAAAATCCCACATAATGCACCCTTTTTATTACATAGTTTGTTTGTTGTTTGTTTGTCTGGATCAAATCTAGTAATCAATTTTTGACCCACTTCTACCTAGCCGATTTTTTTCAAACTGTGCACATGTGTTCACCTCCGATGACAATACAATATTTAATCACAATTGCCCAAATTGGTCCTGGGGGACAATCTGGAGGCTCCCACGTACATTATGTATCGGTAAAGAACTTAGACGAAAACTGAAATTGTATGAAATTGGCCCTTTAGGTCTTGCAGAGGGCGTTTAGGTTCTCTAGAGGACCCCTTATGGGGCACTTTGCATAGAATATTTCTAAAAATCTGAAATTTGGGTTACAGACTGATATTTTGGTAAGGAACTTAGACCAAAACTGCAATGGTATAAAATTGGAAATTTAGGTCTTCCAGAGGGTTTTTAAGTTCTCTAGAGGGCCCCTTATGCACTTTGCATAGAAAATTTCTAAAAATCTGAAATTTGTGTCACGGCCTGGCATTTTGGTAAGGAACTTGGACCAAAACTGATATTTGACCAAAGTGGTCATTTAGGCTCTCCAGAGGGCTTATAGGTTCTCAAGAGGGCTCCTAGGGGACACTTCGGTGAGGAAATTTTCAAAAATCTAAAATTTAAGGTCCGAGGTGGCATTTTGGCTACAACCTTGGACAAAGTCGACATGATGTCGACACCATGTCGACATGGGATCGACATCTTGTCGACACTAAAAACGTAGATTGACATAGTGTCGACATCATGTCGATCCCATGTGATAAAAATTCCGTGATAAAAATTTTATGATAAAAATTGCTAGNACATGGGATCGACATCTTGTCGACACTAAAAACGTAGATTGACATAGTGTCGACATCATGTCGATCCCATGTGATAAAAATTCCGTGATAAAAATTTTATGATAAAAATTGCTAGTAAAATCCTCAAAGACTAAAAAGTATAAAATAAAAAAAAGTTTTTAAGTTACATAGTTTTCTTCAGAAATGCACTAAAAAGTGAAAAATTATTTTTTCCGTTATCACAACAATTTTGATCATATGGTGGCTGCAAAATAAAACTATGGGCGCCTATTAAACGTCCTTATAAAGTAATTTGACGAGAAGGCAGGGCTGTGTAAAGGGGGTGTGCGTCGGGTGCTAGCATCCGGAAATTGAGCAAACAGGCCCCCAAAATTGTTTAACAAAAATGCAATAAAAACCTAAAAATTGGCCTATTTTTGGGAAATGCTTTATTACAAAAACTTGCTTCAAAATAGGCCAATTTTACTAAAAAACACCCTAATTTTTTTTTCCTTGCATGAATTTTCTTTAAATTAATATTTTCTGACTGATTTTTTCGGAGTTAGTTGTATCTAATGCTGTGGTATCCATTTGTTTATGCGAAAATTGAAAAGCTTGGTCAGGTTATATAGTTGAATATATCTGGAGCAAAAACCAACTGAGAATAACATTGGCCGTCATGCCTTCTTAGCTCAACTGCGTTTCATAAATAACGACTCAAGAAAATGCAATCCATTCACAAAGTGTCCACTCAACCTAAACAAAACATTGCAAAAAGCTTAAGACAGTTGAATTAGTTATAAGTCAATTCAATACTATCTAAAATCAGCAACATTAAATTCGTAAAAAAAAACATTAAAAACCGATTATTTGTAAATAAAATAAAACATAAATCTTTGGCTAAAAATGCGATTAACTAAGAATTGATTGGATTAACCAGTTAATGTGACACATTTCTAATCAGATTCAGTGCACTCGAGATTAAACTAAATTTTGTTGCAATACATCGATTTGATTTACGATGCATGGGAAAAAATATTTAATGTGTGGAATTTTGAAGCAAAAAGTGATTAACATAAATTTCATTTTTAAAATACTTAAAATATCAATTGAACGGTCTAATTAGAGGATTAAGCGTATAAACTTTGTATTGCATAACATGCACTTTTAGAGCATAGATTTTTTGATGTAAAAATTAAATTCCATTCCAACAATAAATTTCGTAAAAAGAAAATATTTTATTTACTTTTGATTTTAATTTCAGCCAAGCGGTAAGTTGGGCAGTAGAAAAGTTTTACTTTACATGACTTTTTTATAAGATATCAAGTGTAGGTGCACGAGGAGTATAAAATAAAATAGATTTCAACTGACCCCAAAACGAGCAGGAAAAAAAATAATATGGCCTGAAGTTAATCACGTGGAACCGGAGGAATCCTCACTTTTAGGTATTAATGGAACTGTAGTGATTTATGCCCCAGTAGTGTGGAGGTCGAAGAAGCACTATTTTCTTTCGAAAATGGAAAAGCTCCTAACGTTGATGGTATCCCTCCAGAAGTTCTCAAAACCGATATAGACCTATCAACAGACATTCTCCATCCATTTTTATGTAATTTCTGAAACACAACACGTTTCCGAGTGACTAGAAACAGGGTTTGATAACGAAGATCCCAAAGAAAGGTGGTATAAGTGAGTGTAACAATTGGAAAGGGATCATGCAGCAGTCCATTTGCAGTAAAATCTTGCAACATTCCGAAGATAACAGGCAGGCTTTCGAAAGCTTACCTCTTGTGTCGACCAAGGGGCGTATAGAATGGAACCGACCACTGTACGAAGTTCACTTCCAGAAAGCCTTTGATCTGCTAATGCAATTCGCAATTTGGAAGAGTTTAAGGAGTTCCAGCAAGAATTATTGATCTGACCAAGGAATACCACATCGTACATCAGAATAGGCTCAGCGGCCCTTTTCCTGGGCAGAATGGTGCTCGACAAGGATGTATGCTTTCCTATTTGTTGCTGCTGGAGGATGTGCTACACAAAGCATTTGATGTAGAGAAGCGTGGCATTAAATGAAGAAATATAGATGATCGTCTAGAAGATACGGACTGCGCTGGCTATGCTATCTCACAAAAAGAAAGAGTTGGCAGGCAAAATCAAATTCCTTTCCCATGAAGGAAAGAAGGTTGGCTTGAAGATCAACGTCGAAAGCACAATGTACCTCGCTGTAAAAGACATAGACAAATGAAAATTAAGATGTCCAGAAATAGGGTTTTGTCGTTGGTGTGGTAATTGTGCATTTCATGTGATGTGTGAAGGCATACCAATATTCAAACAAAAATATGGTTTTAGGTGCACCCAGAATCAAAATAATACATTGAAACAGTACTAGGTGGCGCGAATCTTCAATAGGATTACATGTAACCCAAGACACAAACTTAACACCAGAAACACACAAAACACTTCAACATTGTAGCAATTTGTACCACAACATGCTTTTGAGATGCACAGCAACTATCACTGGCTCATTTGTTCTTCAATACACCGCACTAGACTTCTGGACCATAGACAAATAAAAACTAAGATGTCCAGAAACATGATTTTGGTGTTGTATCGGTTGTTGACCATCTCATGTGAATGGTGAAGGCATACCAACATTTAAAAAATTACATGCAACAACGCATCTACAACAAAAATAATGCATTGAAAAAATACCAGGTGGCGCGTATTTTTAATTGGATTAAATGTAAACCTAGATACAAACTAAATACACTGATTCAGACCGAAACCAAAATTCTTCACATTATAGCAATATCCTCCAACATTATAGCATTTTACCCAACAACTTGCTTTTGAAACCAGGTCAACAACATTGGTTCTTCAATGCCCCCAACTATGCTTCTGAACATCTTAGTATTTATTCGTCTAACTCTGGATATCTTAGTTTTAATTCGTCTATGTTGGAGCATTGAATGACCAATGTCATCGTCGACCGTGTTTTTGTTCTGAATGTTCTGAATTTAAACAGCATAATCTGCCTTAAAATTATGGAGTATCTGCAATTATTTTGGTTTGTATCTTGGTTTACAAGTAATCCTTAGAGAGTAATTAACGAATGAGATGGCGAATTGAACGACCCTTCAAAACTAATGCAATGAAAATCTTGGCTGTCAAAATTTTTGATCAAAGGAAGTCGGTGGCACGCATTGTGCTTAATAATCTGTTGAAGATACCCTCCAGCTAGTCCTGTTTCAATGCAAATGTTTTTGTTGCTGTTTCTGTTTTTTTAATGTTGGCATTCCTTCATAAAACGGTTAAAAAGCTTCCCGATCAATCCCTGTTTCAGGATATCTCGATATTAATTGTCTTAGGGAAGGCAATCTTTTGGCATCATCATGAATAATTTGGATGGATAAAATTCACATAATTTTATCTGCATAGGGTCAAATTTTTTAGTGTGTACAGACAGATCTCAATTAAAAATCGTAATAAAGTAATTATAAAATAAAGCTATAATAAAGCACAATATTGTAGCGGCGGCGTTACGTTGCTGCTCCGTTAACCAATTGGTCCACACAAAAATTCGCGCATAAACAATATTTTTTTTATTTATTTATTACGTTGTTGTACCTGATATTATTTAATTCTGTTTTATGTTCTTTTAATCAAAAACTGCAATCTTGGTGCTATAAAGGTACAATATAAATAAGTCACTTGTTGCTGGTAGCTATAGCAACGCGAACTTAGTGAAATATTTACGCCTCCTATTGTAGGTACATTTGAAAATATTTTATTGGAAACAAAAACAAGTTTCGATTCTATTTTTTTGGTTTTTGATATTTCTATCGCTAATTAAGTGCCAACATGTCGTAATTGTACGTCAATCCTAAGTTTGCATGCAACTGTTTACATTTTTGTTTTAATTGGATTATATTTTTAATACTATTATTATCATTATGTTTTGTTTTGAAATAGTTTTGCATCTGGTTTGTGAAACATAAACAGTTGGTCATGTTGAAGAAAGTATATACTTTTGCAGAAATGTCCTCATATTTCCAAGAACTTTCTATACGTACGTATGAGTGGACCTACACTTTATAGTGGATTCCGAATCTTCACAACTTTAATGGTTATGCTAATGAGTTATCAATTCCTTGAGCCCATCAAGTTGTGTTCAATTTTTGCTGCAAGGAAACTGACTAGCCTTTTCAGCATGCCTTCTATCCCATATTTAAGCTTTTGCAGCAATTATATTTTTGATAGCATGATGGGTCTGACGATACATGTAGGAAATTACCTTGTTTACCCAATTATTTATTAATAAAGCGCACACAAAGCAATCTACCTTCTCTACAACGATGAAAAGACGCAAGTTAATTCAATCGCCACTGGTCGGATTTGAACACGGTACCTTCTGATTGATAGGCAGACGCTCTACCGATAAAGTAACGAGAGCAGTCAAGTCTTTCTCAGTATATCGTAGTTAATTTTGTACTTTAGAGTGGCTTTTAAAAAACTGTCTCAAATTATGACGGAAATTGATGAAGATTTGAGAGATGTTACCTACCAGCTGCAAAATTTTCTGAGGGCTGGTTTTTAAGGCTTTTCGAAATGAAAATAAAAAAAGTCCGTTTGATTCAGTTCAGGTTAGCTATATATCGCTTTAAATATAACACTATAAAAAATTTACTCTCTACTAGTTTGATTACATTTAAATTTTTTGAACTGAATATTAAAATATCACAAATTTTTTGGAAAATTGCTTGCTAACTTTCTCGTACAAGTCAATTTTCATGCAAAATTTGGAGAGAGTGATATATGTTGTATACATATTTTCCATTTATTTGCTCAATGGGTCAAAATTTTCGACAAATTTAGGACGGGTAACATACAAACTCTTAGACAATTCAAGTTGCCTCTCTTTAAACCGTTAGAGTAAGTTGAAAATTGGTACTTTACTTTTTTTAAGTACGTCTGTCAGGTCTGAACCATTTGGAGCCCAATCTGTCAAAGGCTATGGGCTATGGGTTCTAATGCAAAAGTAACTAAAGTTATCAGTTTTACAGCTATAACTCCATGGTGCATTGTCTGATCAAGCGCAAAACTGGTATGGAAGCTTAATTTGTTATGTAATTGTAGCTCTAAAATTTTGTGCTAAATTGGTTGCAGGCTTTTATAGGCTCCAGTGCAAAGGACCTTGTAAAAATGTAAAAATGTATTTTCTTGCTGAGGGTAGTACTCCGAAACTTCTTGAGCTACTTTCTTAGCATGTGGCTGATCTTTCCCAGTTCATAACGCCTGAATTCTATTTCCATACTAGCCATACCAAATTGCTGCCACAATTCAGAGTTAGTAATCGTTCGAGGTCATCTTATCCGGAGGAACTGACGCATACATCAATTGAAAGATGTCTAAATTAAATTGATGACTACACTTTCCAGTTTTGGACGTGTACATTAGTTTGGATAATAGAAGACTTCAAAATAGTCGGAGCTTTCTGTTTTTAATATAAGGACTGAGCGCCAGATGTTGTTTAGTGCATAAAATCTTCCTCGTGACATTACATAAAAATGGATGGAGGATGACTGTTGATAAGTCTATAACAGTTTTGAGAACTTCTGGAGGGATTTCATCAACACCAGGGGCTCATTTAGTATTCAAAGAAGATAGTGCATCTTTGACCTCCACTGTACTGGGTGGCTGGACATTAATCCGAGTACCGATGCTGATGGGTGGTGAAGCTGGATTTTGCTGATTGGTAAGGAACTGCTCTGTATAGTTATTAAAAACTTTGTTCAAGTGCTCCCATCACTTATGGAGTTGCTCGTCTTCAGTATGTAGGATGTTCCCATCCTTATCCTTCACGACAGGCAGGACTATCTTTTTGACTGGATTCGCAAGCTCTCTAGAAATACTAAATAATTGTTTAGAATCTTTACGTGCTGTAGCATTCTCTGCTTCGACCGCCAAATTGTTATAGTGATTCCGTAAAGTTATTATTATTATTATACAATACACGAAGCAGTACATCATACTGACGTTGGAGTTCAACGAGGCAGCACAGCAAGTTTGATTGCTTTACACTCTTCATTATTACTGGATCACTATTACGGGATTTGGATGACCCAAGACTTCATTATTTTCATACAATCTCACTCCCTCTCGCCGGTATCTTCATCGTCATTACCAGTTAAGGAGGTCAAAATGTAATTGTCTTGAAATGTTATCTACCCACATTTTCTAGTCACAATCCACCAGCCACAAATCTACGAGTTAGAAGCCATAGACAAATGAAAACTAAGATGCCCAGAAATAGCGTCCTGTCGTTGGTGCAGTTGTTTGTGAAGGCTTACCAACATTCAAACAAAAATATGGTTTTAGGTGCACCCAGAACCAAAATAATACATTGAAACAGTACTAGGTGGCACGTATCTTCAATAGGATTACATGTAACCCAAGACACAAACTAAACACCAAAAACACACAAATTGAGATACTAACCAAAACATTTCAACATTATAGTAATTTGCACCACAACATGCTTTTGAAATGCACAGAGACTAGCACTGGCTCATTTGTGCTTCAATGCACCGTACTAGGCTTCTGGACATCTTAGCTGTCATTCGTCTATGCTGAAGCCACCAGTCAAAAGTCAAATATTTACGTCTTTGAACCACTGGACCAACGATTTTTAGTTTCCCGCCTTTTATACTCAAGTAATAAACAAAAAATTAGCAAAAAACTATTCGCAAATATGCAGTCGATAAATCAAATGCGAAATCTATGCACAATTATTATTAATCAACTGGTATTGTACATTATTATGTTGTTTCGACTATAAATTAAAATAAAATAATTTAATTCAAGATTTGAATAAAGATTTACTTATACCTTCCAGGCTGCAGCCTTTCATTTCAATAAAACATGGCGAAATTGGAATTTTATCAAAAAAACAAGAATAGACAAAATAATGCCCCAAGATTTTTAGTTGAAAGTAAAACTCAATTCGGTATAAATTACAATTATACAATTACAAATCGATTATCTAATAATCACTTGTTAGTTACAATGTAAATTAACTTATGATAATTAATGTAATTAATTAGTCATACATAAATGATATTCTCTCATGCTCAACATTAAAAAAACTAAAACATATTATTATTATTAAATAAACCAACGCGAAAATTAAAGATTATATAACAAAATTATAGACGGTACAAAGAAAAAAAATATTAACAACAATTAAATTAAAACAAAAAGAAAATTTTAAAGTAATTAATTTTTTGACCTAGTTTTTCGTTTCTTTCTTTCTTTTCTCTTCTCTCACTCTTGCATTTACTTTTAGCTCTTATTAGAGACGTAATGTAATTGAATAGTTAATTACTGGTACAAATATCTATGCATATTATAGATATTAGATTTTTTTTTGTAAAAAATTATGACAATTATGTAGGAAAAAATAGTAAACATATAGTAAGGCGCCCCACCAAAATTTTTAAACATAGTCTTCTAAGGCGTATAACCAAATTTTTGGAAAAGGTAAGACGCCCAACCAAAATTAAAAAATGGTCTACTAAGGCGCCCAACCAAAATTTAGAAATGATCTTTTTAGGCGTCCAACCAATATTTTTAAAATAGAGGCTACCAAATTACGCAACAAAGTTTTTGAAAAAGTGTCTACTGAGGCGCCCAACCAAAATTTAAAAACGTAGGAAACCACACAGTGGGTTATG
>JXPH01009030.1:299-11899 GCA_001014845.1 Mochlonyx cinctipes | reverse complement strand
TTTACTACTCCCTCGAAACATTTTCACAAATATTGTCTTCTACCTCCCCTCGGTTTGTTGATGTTTTGAAATATCCAAATTTTATGTTCCTATCAGGAAGTTCAGGTGATTTTATAGATATGCCATACATGTGAAAATACATTAATGACATAATTTTAAGTTAAAGGATGCAGAATCATTTTATGAGATGCGTTGATGCCCTGATAGCGGTGATAAATCGCGATAAGAAGATCAGTGAAAATTGAAGCAGTTTTTCGACTAAGATGGATATCTTGTTATAATCTTTGCTAGGGTGGTTCTTATTTAGCTGATTTGAGGAACAATAACAAAGCTACTCTTTACAATTTGCCTTTTAGTCAAAACCATGTTTCTTTTCTTTTTTTCAGTGTATAAAGTTTATACTATGTTTATACTATAAACATAGTAGTTTCGCATTTTACTGGAAGTAAAGAACTAAAAAATTTAGTATTTAACTGAATACATCACACGTGATAGTAAAGGAGAAGAAAAGCTAAAAGCACCAGGCGTTTTATGGATATGCGTTTATTTTGAATTACGTGAAGAAATATACGTTCAGTTATATATATTTTATAATATTTAGTTTTAGCAAAGTTTTTTTTGATTTTAATTATTTGTTTTGATGTTTTATATGATTTGTTATACAGGACAAAAACTGTGCAATTTTAGCTTTTCTTTCAGCATATCTATAGATAGAAAAGAAAAGCTATTTTATTCGTAGTTAAAAAAAATTTTCCTTGGGAAGAATTGCTCCAAATGGTCTGAAACGTGAAAACACCCCAAAATATAAAAATGTCTGTGTCCTCGATAAATCGCGTAATTCAAAACCGATTTGGCAGAAACTTTGTGCGGAGGCTTTTCTCAATAAAAGTAAGAAAGAACTTGAGTTCTAAAGATCGGAATGAGCTCAAATTTGGAATATAAGCTTTTGGTAAGTCCAAGAACAGGTCCTAAGACACTGGGGCATCGGACTCTGAAAGCTCCTAGGTACCGGCCACTGCCAGAATTCTCGAGCTCTAGTGATCGGAATGAGCTCAAATTTGGAATATAAGCTTATGGCAAGTGCAAAAGTTCCTATGCTAAATTTGGGATAATATTATACATTTCTAGTGCTTCAAATTACCAAACTTTCTTGGATAATTCTGTAAATAATTTTACGATCCTCTTCAAAATTTGCACATATCATCTTTGTCAGAGTCTAAATCCAGTTCATATTACAAAATANATGCTAAATTTGGGATAATATTATACATTTCTAGTGCTTCAAATTACCAAACTTTCTTGGATAATTCTGTAAATAATTTTACGATCCTCTTCAAAATTTGCACATATCATCTTTGTCAGAGTCTAAATCCAGTTCATATTACAAAATAAAGAATAAATATGAAAGAAAAGCTACATAATCCACTTTATGGTTTCCTCAGTTTGTAATATTTATTTTGTGGTGTTTAGTTTTTTGCAGATAAAATATTTTGTAATAAAATGATTGATACATCTCGTCATTTTTGTTCCACAAAGCAAAAATGTATACAAATTGACCTTGCAAAGCTTTCGTATGCTAAACTTTCCTTTCAAGAGAAAGGATGAAAATTAACTATGAAATTTATGTGCTAATGAGTAGCTTTTTACCATTGCGGGCCACTACGAAAATTTTTATTGCTTACTTTACTTTTAGCCTCATCCAACGGATGATGCGGAACTGCCTCTAAGAGCATAGGCCATCAATAAAAAGTCACCATCTCGTACGTCGGAGAGCCATTTGCTTCAAGTCCCATGTATTGTTAAACGAAGAACTGCTACTCTGAGTTGAGCGACGCCAGGTGTTTTTCGGTCGTCCTCTTCTTCTGCTACCTTTTGCGTTGTACACAAGTGCTTGGTGACAAACTTCTTCGGGACTTTTCCTGAGAGTGTGCTCAATCCATTCAAATTCTCTCCAACGTATCTCAAGATTGATATCCTTCTGTTCAGTTCTTTGCCACAATTCTTCATTAGTAATGTGGCGTGGCCAAAAGATACGTAGGATTTTGCGAAGACAACGATTGACGAAGACTTGTATTTTTCGTTTTATGTCCTCAGTAACAAGCCAGGTCCCACAACCATGTAACAGTATAGACAGAACGCATGATCTAAATATGTTGATTTTAGTTCTGATACTATAGATCGAAGAGTGCCATATACTATTAAGGACGATGAATGCGCGCCACGCCCTTTTTTAATCCTGGTTTCAATATCTTTAGCTGCTCCGCCGTCGTCGCTAACAGAACTCTCCAGATACTGAAATTGCGTTACTCGCTCTATGGGGTTGTTAGCAAGCATTAGAGGAAGATTGGAGTCTGCATTTGTGCGCATTTCGTCTTGCTTACGTTGATTTTCAGCCCGACTTTAGCAGACTCTCGTTCTAGGTCGTTCACTTTAAATTGCATGTCTACTAGCTTATGTGCTAGCTCACATTTATCGTCAGCAAAATCTAGCGACTCCAATCTCTCTCGCAGTATGAGGGAGTTCCAAATGATGTAACAACTTTGGGGGTAAAAGGTTGATCAGTTTTTACATGGAGAGAAACGTCAAAATGGAAAATATGTCAAACTCAGCAGCATGAGTCAGCACACAATGGGGTACGCAGTGTACATCCTGTGTTCAATCTTTATTAAAGGGTAGGCTGCTTTTCCGCTAATCAACTGATACTTATTTCCATACATACCCAAATAAATATTTTTCTCAGTTTTCCATATTAGTTACTAGATTTCCTAAATTTACTGCCGTCAACATCTAAACAAAATGTTGACGAATGTGGTAGATTTTGAAATAGAATAACGTCCTTCTTTCACAGTTTTTNCGTCCTTCTTTCACAGTTTTTTTTTATGGCTAGGATATTTACTATAGAGTGGATCTATTTGGAACTTTTACGATTTGAAAAAAACCGCACGAAAACTTGTATTCTGGTTCCAATAGTACCGCTGCTTTTTCTCGAAAGTAAGATTTTATTTCTGACAAATAGTATCTTGTTCGCCAGAAATCCAGGGAGAACAAAACTTTAGATGAAACAAATAAGAATAGTTTAGGGGGTCAGGTGGCTTGATGGGTTAAGGCGTGGATTTTTCTACGCATGACGTCATCAACACATCTGACGACCTGGGTTCAAATCCCGGTGGAGCCATATCAACTTTAATTGAAACAGGGTTTTCAATATTGCGTGATAGGTCTGCTATATGACACCCCATATAATATATAGTATATATTAAAATGATTCCCATATCAAAAATGATTCTCGGCCCAGTTATGGCTAGTCCCTAGGGCCTTTAGGTAGGTTTAAAAAAAAGAGAGCCTGTTTTTACCAAACAAGAATTTTTGCCATCAGCAAAATACGGCTGAGACGAGAAACGTTTTATTAATCTCTAAGTCATAAGACTCACCTCTTATACACTAGACCAACTGTCTTGCAAAGAAATTGGTTTGGTAGCATAGTTAATGCAAACCACGCCAAGACAAAGTTAATCGATTGATCCTTAATTCCCATATTCGCTTAATGTGGCAGATTTTTGTAACGAAAATACAGGCCCTTAATCAGCGTAAAGCGAATCTGGTTTAATTCCAAACAAATGTTAATAAACTTTGTCTCCGCAGGATTTTTTTCAGATTTTTAAAATGCCGTTTCTGTCCCGAGCTACCGGTTCAAAGTTGTATTTTGGTGCCATAGCTACCCTGATTTTTTGAGTATTTTTAAAATGACGTTTCTGTCACGCTCTACAGGTTCAAACTTGTATTTTGGTCCCAATAACACCCCTGATATTTTGACATTTTAAAAATGTCTCATGACTTAGAGATTAATAGAACGATTCTCATCACAATCGTATTTTTACGCTTCTTGTTCTTGAGAGAAATTTTTGTTTGATCAATTCAAGATCGTGCTCTCTCAAGCATGATTCTTGTTTGTTTCATCTAAAGTTTTGTTCTCTCTGGATTTCTGACGAACAAGATATTGTTTGTCAGAAATAAAATCTTACTTGTGAGTAACAAGATCTTGTTTTGACAAAATAATTATAAATAAGGTCGAACAAGATCTTGGTTGTCGTAAAAAATCCGCTCAAGATATTGTTTCTCCTAACCAAAATCTTGTTTACCGAGACGTTTGACCTAAACAAGATCTTGTTTGGGAGAAACAAAATTTGATTGTCTCAACTGATCAAATCTTGTTTGCCTTATCGAAACCGTATTTTCAGCTGGTTGTGAGCTTTTCTTGGTTAGAAAAAACATAATCTGTTGTAATTTTTAGACCAGAAAAAAATTAGGGCATTAGAAGTTTAATATTGGGAAAATATAGGCCTCAATATACACTTCTGAATATAAAAAATATTTTTTAATTTCTCAGGTCAAAACTAGTCGACGCTTACGTTCAAAGTGGCCCGATCCTTGGCTACAAGTACGTGGACTACAATGCTGATGAACAAATTGGGGTCTCCTACCTTCAAGCAAACACTAGAAGAGGATGGCGTGTTACAGCAGGAAATTCGTTCCTTCTCCCAGTGAAAGATCGACCAAATCTTCATATTAAAACGAAATGTTGGGTTACAAAAGTTTTTATAAATCCTGGTACGCTAAAACCACTTTTAAATCATTAATTATTTCATTCATTCTAATTTTTTCAGTGACAAAGGCTGCAAAAGGAGTTAAATTTGTACATAAAAAACAATCGATGATAGTGCAAGCTAAAAAGGAAGTCATTTTATCAGCGGGAGCATTTGAAAGCGCAAAACTTTTAATTCTTTCTGGGGTTGGACCAAAAGATCATCTAAGTGAATTAGATATCCCAATGATAAAAGATCTTCCTGTTGGGGAAATTCTGTATGAACATCCTGGCGTGCTTGGTCCTGTCTTTACAGTAAATACGACAATCGACAACTTGATCAATTTAAATAACGTTGTGAATTTTGAAACAATCATTGATTTTTTTAACGGGAGAGGAGTTTTGACAACAAATTCTGTTGAAGGTCTTATGTACATAAAAACACCTTTTGCCGAAGATCCCGATCCAGGACTACCTGATGTTGAAATAATGCAAGCTTTCACTAGTATGGCTTTCGATACTGGACCCGCAAATCCTACTGCTTTTAGGGTAACTGACGAGCTTTTTAATGGATATTTTAAACCTTTACAAAACACAAGATCTTTCCAATTTAATCCATTGTTATTGCATCCTAGAACAAAAGGATCTCTAAAGTTAAAATCCAAAAACCCCTTTCATCACCCTATTTTTAACTACAACTATTTTGAAGATGATCGTGATCTTGAAGCATTAGTTTACGGTATTAAAATGGCGATCAAAGTAGCCTCGCAGAAGCCATTCCAAGATCTTGGAGTGAATCTGTACGAGAAAAATGTGCCAGGATGTGAGAATTATATTTTTAATTCGCACGAGTATTGGAGGTGCCATGTGATGACTTTGACAGCCACTTTTCATCACCAGGTAGAAGTTAAAAATAAATTAAATTAATCAAAAATAAAATTAATTTTTTACAGGTCGCAACATGTAAAATGGGACCAGAATATGATCCGACCGCTGTTGTAGATGCAAGATTAAAAGTTCACGGGATTACAAATCTTCGTGTTGTTGATATTGGAATTATTCCGAAACCTCCTTCAGGACATACGAGCGCTCACGCTTTCATGATCGGAGAAAAGGCGGCTGATATGATCAAGGAGGATAATTGTGGTTCTAACATTATTCCAACGTTTCGCTCAGGAAATAGTTACACATCATTAAGAAGGGCAAAAAGAAAAGCGTTTGATTGGCAAAAGAATAGTGACGAGGATCATCGTGATCATAAACACCACAAGCATGTTAAAAATGAAACTAAAGATGAAATTATGGGGAAGATAATTTCAGACATAAAAATGATTTTGTCCGCCGGAATGGATGAAATAAAATCTGCTGCAAATTCTTCGAAAGTAGTCATCGATGTTGAGGGAGGAAAAACGCACGTTTCAACAATAGTTGATGTGATAAATCCTTCAATTAGCGAAGACGGAATTAGAATGGTAACGTTGAAGAACGGGACAAAGTATGGGAAAGGAGAAGGCAAACCTCGTGTGATTACGGAAAAACTTGATCATTTAAACACAACAGAATATAATGAAAAAGATTTCAAATTACTCCAAAACTCATCTGCAATTTCATTAGCGAAAAATGGGAGTGTAATTGAGAACGTCACGTTCTCAAGCCCCAGCAATAAAGTTGCAAAATACTGGAAAGAAAGTGAGGAAGCTTCTCATGAAGAAGGGAAAAATAAGAGTAAACCCGCAAAAGTTCATGTTGTATACCCTGCCAAACCTTTAGACTCCGAATTCAAGGTCTCGGCGTCGAGGAAAAAGAGAGCGCTTCTGTTTACAAGAAATTTCGAGTACGAATTGCAGGAACTCGCCTTTAACGCCACCAAATTTCTTTTAGTCTTATTCAACAATGTGATTAAAGATATGGAAAAGAATAATGAAAATTCACCATTGACCTTGACAAATAAAAGATATAAAAGAAGAGCTTCTCTTGTGGACATATTTAGAAGGAATGGATATTCTACAAACATGATGAAGAAAAAAAAGCAAAACTATAGAGATGGAGATGACATGATCTTGGTAGCACTGAAAGCTTACGGACAAGCCACTGCTGAAATTCAGTGTGAATTACTCAACAATGTCCATCAATTTGTCGTAAATCTAGCCAAAGATACTTTTGCGCATCAAGACGAGCCTCGATATGAAAATGAGAATTTTATAAACAAAGTATTTGAAGAACCCAAAAATCTAGTAAAATTAGGGTATAATTACGTTAAATGTGATATTTTTGGAGATTGTGATCCTCCGTCCTATGGAAGGAGGAGACCAACAATTGATTTGAGAGGGTGCAGAAAGGATAGGATGAAGCGGCATGATCACTTCAGCCAGTTTGAAGAAAACGACATTATCCAGAAACCAAGCGAAAAGTCAGCGTTTAACAAACTTTTCGCTCAAATATTTGTTAAATTAATAGCATTTGTCAATGGAATCGGCAGTGAGGTCAAAAATACGATTCAACGTACTATAAACAGCCAACTTCGTGATCTTGAGTGAAAAACTGGTGATTTAGCTCTACTACAATGTTACCTTTACTCAGTTTAATAAACATTTTTTGTATATTTTTAAAACAATTTTTATTATTTTCAAACAATTGAAAAAAAATGTCTCGAAACAACGAATTTTTGAGAATTTGAAAATAATTTACACGCGGGAACTTAAGGCTTGTCGCTTTAATCGCGTTGAAATCTTCTGTTTCTTGTGCCTTGCAAGATTTATTAGACGGAGCGATCAAAAAAAAGGTACTGGAGAGGTCTCTGGAATTTAGGGGTTTGAATCGATAGAGGTCAGTGATGGCAAAATTTTATTATACCCTACGGGAAATTTAACTGCTTCCTCACGTGTTCCTACCGGGTAGGAAATAGTGAGGGAACCGTGAGGGCTCCATTCATTATTTAAGCTACCTAACGGCTTTCTTATGGCTTAACATTAAACAATCTGACATATGAGAACACGACAGTAACCCATAAATATTCCGTACATATTTCAACATCATAACGACATCCTCACGTTTGGATTTCCAAAATTCATCATGGCTTCCTCATGCCTTCCTCACGTGTAACCTTTTTAGGGCTAAAATAATAATTTTAAAATAAATCCAATATTTTTCTAAACTATTTATAATTTTCAATCTAAATTTGGCACCATTACTTAATTTTTGCAGTTATGCTTAAAGTTATTTACATTTAATCATATCCGTAAGGAAGCCTGGAGGACACCATGAGGATGTTCTCTCGTCTTAATTTACCGTAGGGTACTACGTTAACTAAACTGTTACAACGACTGTGGTGAGATATTTTTGGAGGTGATTGTAATGATCAAAACGGTTTTTCAGTCCTAAATCTTTCGAATAATTTTATTCTTTGCTGTCGACGTTTCGTTGAATATATCAACTTCATCAGGACTCTATAGACAATTGTTCATGTTAAGTTTCAACTTTCCAATTTTAATAAAAATCATCATCAAATAAAAAATTACCTTTTTTAACAATTCCTTAAAATTTAATTTTGTGATTGACAAACATCAAATCAACTTTTATTTGGCGAATTTATTTGAATAATTCTTTTTGGCGCGAACGATGCAACAAACTGTACTACGTTAAAATCTTGGGATTTACAGATCGGCTCTTCTAGGACGATTTCAAGGAGTTAAATGTTTTACCTTGTGGTTCCATTATACGTCTCCCATCTTTGGTTGGTCAAATTATATTCATTATTCATCCCCGATGTCAACTCATCCCACCTCAGACATACCTAAGGTAATATTCACTAATAAGGATAGGTCAATGGTCTCGAACGATTAAACGATTACTAACACTGAATTATATGACAGCAATGTGGTATGACTAATATGGAGGCAAGAACTAGATCCAGTGACAGACCATGCCAAACTTAGAGCCTTACCGTCAACTCAGAGTTAGGTGTAAGCAACAGTGAATGGGGTGACGTAAATGCAACCGCAAGAGACCGAATAAGATAAGAAACAATAATTTAAGTTACACCAGGCGTATTAAACAGCGTACCCCACCTACGGAGAATAAAACGCACTGGTGTAAATGCATTTCATTTTGGTACGCTTCCTTGATACGTACTTCATTGATACGCTTACTATCTATTTATGGTATAAACAGAAACGCACTTACTAGAAATGGTACTTTCGTTATAAAAGACATATTTTGACATATTTTAGATTGATTCCGACTTGTTTACCATTTTAAAGATGTATTTTATCAAATTTGGTACTATAAATATGAAAATTAATGGAAATAATCAATAATATTGTCATTAGTATCTTTCTAGAATCTGTGGTGTAAATAAATTTCGTGGTTTTAAGTACTTAATACTAACTAAGTACCGCCCTAGAACGGATGATGTAAATGTAGAGACAATTAATATCAATACTATCTGTAGTGATAATACGCTCTTTGGTACGCCCGATATAACTTTAGTTAATTTGTACACCTGCATGTTTCAAAGTAGTTTTTATTTATAGAGTAATTAACGCTGACGTCAAAAACGTTAAAAATCTCAGGATAAAGATGGCGATTTGAACGACTTTTCAAAAAATATTGGACTGAAAATCATGGCTGTCAAAATTTTCAATCAAAAGAAGTCGGAAAATTATAATAAGTATTCTACTATTTTCATTTATTAAAAATAATAGATCCGAAACACTTATCGACCGTTATCGTCTAACCTGTCAACATTCGCAATCCATTGCATTTAAAACAGACCTTGTAGGCTCTAAATATTTTTCTTTGTTTTGTCGGTAGAGTTACAGTTTTTCGGTAAGGTTACTGATGGTTCAGGATATATCTCATTTTTTATATTTCACGCATTTAATAAACATATCCTAAAACCACCTCGCGGTCCCTCAATGAAACCCGTAAAACTTTCAATAACTTAGCTGTTTCTTCAAACTTTTTGTGATTTGCTCGGACGCAGTGAAATATTATTTACTTTGGGTCACCGGTTCCAGATCCAGACATTTGCACACACAGGTTCTTGAAACAAATATAAAGTGAAAAAATGATCGCGAATAAACGGCAGAAATAACCCAAATTCAATATTGAGCCAAATGTCTGGATCTGCTACCGCTGCTTTGAACCAGCGGTGCCAGATCCAAACATTTACTCAATATTAAAACTGGATTATCTCACCCAGGTTTTAAGATAAGCCTTCCAAATTTGCACTTGAGATACACACACATTTATACTTAAAAAAAAAATTCAAGAATATATTCTTGAAACAAAGATTAAGCATAGATTAATAATAAGATAGGCATCTTAGAAGAAAAACTGGTTCAATTTTCAATGATTACCCGATCGCGCGAATTTTGCGAGGATTAAGTATAAATGTGAAAGAATGATCTTGAAAAATTGCAGAGGTAACCCAAATTAAATATTGCGCAAATGTCTGGATCTGACACCACTGCAGGCATCTCTGCCATTTTTCAAGATCATTCTTCCACATTTATACTTAATATTTGTTTCAAGAATAGAGTAATTAACGATGACGACAACAACGCCCATAGGCCAGGATAAAGATGGCGATTTGAACGACCCTTTAAAAAATGATGCAATGAAAAACTAGACTGTCAAAATTTTCAACCAAAAGAAGTCAGTTTACTTCCCAAGTTAATTACTCTATACCAAGCACAAATTTGGAAGGTTTATCTTAAAACCTGGGTGAAATAATCCAGTTTTAATATGGAGCAAGTGTCTGGCTCTGGCAACCTGCTGAGAAAAAGTAAGAAGTAAAAAAGAGCCACTCTTACATACCGATATTTTTGAGTTCTCTGCCAAATACCTCTAGTTGCGCACCCCTCGTGATTGTTGTTTCGAAATTTTTTGACAGTTCTCAGTGTTTACATTTTTAGTGCGTGTGATTTTTGTGATTCCTTTATTAAAAAAATAAATAAAGTAAAATGGCAGGACGTGGACGAGGAAAATCATCCTCCACATTTACCCAAGAACAGCTGCAATCGCTGGGAGTGACGGGTAAAGATATGCCGTCAGTAACTTCAGCTCCCCCACCTTTATTCCCACTCCTTCTTTCAAAACCTGTGTCGTTAGAGGTAATTATTTCGAAATTATCGACTTATCTATAGATTTACACGTATTCAAATACTATTTTCTAGTCAAATCATGATAGAGACTACAAGATATTATGGAAAGAAGATTTTATTTCATATTTAAGAGAATCCCCGTACTACACGACCATGAAAAATTCCGAAAATAAAGTGCAGAGATATTCAGATAAAGTTATTGTGAGTATTCTCTTTTTCCCTTTCGTTCACCGCTAAATAATTAGGAATTTATATTGATAGAACGCATTAGAAAACGATTCCAAACAGCGTGGAAAAGGGGAATTTATTTACAGCCTGATGCCTGCAGAACTGAAACCAACCTTCAAAAGGGTCAAAAAGCCGGCGAAAGACACTACAAATAAAAAGCTTAAAGTCGTGGATTTTGATGCAAAGTTAAAGGAATTGGAGCAGAAAGAAAACTTGCTGGACAAGGTAAATATAAAAAAGGAAAAAATGAGCGATTCCGAAGATGAAAATGAGGATGAGCAGGAAGAGGTGCCCGACGAAGAAATGGATGAGGAAAATGACTACGGAAACAATTATTTCGATAACGGAGAGGCGTACAATGAAGAAGACGACAATTTGGATGATGGACCTACTTACTAGTTTATTATTAAATAAAATCATAATTTGATTATGAAAGGCGTTTGATTGAAATAATTCGGAATAATAATTATAATAAAATACTTTTAATGTGATCTCGCAATTTCCGAGAAGAACTCTAGAATGTCACTAATGCTAAAATCTAAAGTAATCATTGCACCAGCATAGCATCTTTGTATCCTTTCCTCTAGGAAATTGTATTGCGTAATAAATTCTTCCTGCATCGCGTGCCAGACGACTTGGAGCAGAGTTTTCTCTTCACACAAATGCTTCTCAACCTTTTTGTA
>JXPH01008992.1:7760-19597 GCA_001014845.1 Mochlonyx cinctipes | reverse complement strand
TATTTGCATCAACATAAAATAGCTCAAAAATTCATTCACTGGAAAATGGTTCCGCCAATTGTGTTGCAATAGAGTAAATAAGATATATTTTGGGTAGGGTGGAGTGATTTTAGCTTTTTTTGAAACTTGAAAATATAGGGGTCCAAAAATTTGCTAATTCGTTCCAGTAAGCACGTGCAAAATATGAACCCTCTAGGACAAGGCTCGAAGCCCCGCAAAAACTCAGAATTTTGATGTCCTGTGTCCTTTTTATTATTTTATTCCAAAAAATATTATTTTAATCTTTCTAGACGTCTGTTGCAGACCCCAGCGCTGCCCCTGTGACTTATAGGCGGCTTACGTGACAAATTTTTATTTTATTGAGCAAAAAGGCAGTTTGATATCAGAACATACACAGAAAAACGAGCGATCTAAATAATAGAGAAATAGTTCAAAATACGCGTAAACCCTTGCCCACCTTTTCAATGAGATCGGATCTTAAAAATGGTGAATTTGTGCAGAAATAAAGAATTTTTTATCTATTTTTATGAGATGAAAAAATACATTATTAAATGCATCAATTCAACGATCTCATTATTTTATATCTTTCAAGATAAAAGAACTTACTTTTCAAAAACGATTTATTTTAGTTCACATACCCCAACTATTTTTTTAAGTTCTATTAACTATTTATTTTAACTAAAAAATGAATTCATATTCGTTTGTTGTTTTCAATCTTTCAAAACCTTATTCTGAAGTAAAACAACCACTTTTTCCTCAATAAGATATCGGTTTTCTACCGTGGCGAATATAATGAGCGACGCCGGGGTTTGGTCTGTTGTTCACAAGAATGGCCCCAAAACTGGCAAATTTCTAGACTTTTCAAAATTTAACGGTTTGTAAATAAATTTATTTTGCATTTTGTTAATCACAGACGTCTATAGCAAAATAAAGAATTTTTTTAATGAAAACTCTGAGCCGTTTGGTTTGAACCTTGTCTAGCGGGCTTATATTTTGCATGTTGCTTACTGGGACCAATTAGAAGCTTTTTGGACCCCTATGTTTTCAACTTTCCAAGAAAATCGAAAATCGCTCCACCGTTATATGGAGTTAGTAGTTCTGACCATGTCCATGATGCATTTCTGCCCTCTAATTATGGAATTATGACCTGAAACGGGTTCATCTTGCATTTGCAAATGACGGTAGGGTATACGCCCACTCGGTTGAAAGCCAGTCGTTCGAAGCCCGGTCGTTCGGTCGAATGCCATGCTTGGTCAGATTTTGATAATTCCCCAAGAAATTTCCCTTTTTTCCAACCATTTCTAATCAAATTTGAATAATTTCACAAGAAGTTTCCCTTTTTTCTAATAAATTCTATCAGAAAGGGTTTCGACCGAAAGACTTTTCCTAACGAACGGGGGTATATCGTTCTGATCATGTCCATGATGCATTTTTGCCCCCTAGTTCTGAAATTATGACCTGAAGCCGGTACATCTTGCATTTGCAAATGACGGTGGTCGCCGAAAGGCACTTTTTATGTAAAATATTTTATCTCAATGATTTAAAATTAACTTTTAAATATTTTCTAATGTTTTAAAATATTTTTCCTCATTTTCAATATTTTTGTCTTTTTAAAGATGTCTATATGTTGATTGACGATGGCTTTGGCTTTGACTGAGTAAAATTTTGTCGAGGCTTGATCCAACCGTCGATAATCATCGGCTTCAGGGTATTCTACACCCATCAGCATCATCCCTAAAAGTTGGGGATAGAAGTAAACAATCCTTTCTTATGAATTAATTTAAAAAATTTTCCTAGATCTCGATAAATATTGGAAAAAGCGTTCTCTCAAAAATAATGAACCATAGAACAACCATAAAATTCCATACAAGAACCATAGAATTTATGGTTAACCATAGAATGTATGAGGACTGAAAATTAGTAATTTAGGATGGCTATTCTCCTGTATGAGGACCAGAGATGTTAAAAGGTGCAGCAATTGTTGCAGCACAATTTATAGTTCATTCACTTTGATTTGATTTGAAGCTCTAAATTTCTGTGGGCTGAATAATATTATATTGATAAATATTATTCAGCCCACTGAATTTGAAAGCTTCAAATGAAACCAAAGTGGTCCAACTAGGAATTGTGCTGCATCAAATGCTGCACCTCTTAAAACCCCTGATGAGAACCATAAAATATACGGGTATACCTAGATCATTGGAACTGCTAATAATTCGAATTTTATTGGGAATTTTCTTGTTAATTGGAAGAAATCCCAATTAATGCATTTCTGTGCTATCTTGGTCAATTTAATTTAATTCGCTCTAATTAAAAGTCAGTCCCGAGTGACTTCCAAGTATCGAGAGTATACCCGTGTTTTATTCATCTAACCATAGAATATATGGTGAGCGAAAATGGGTAGTTTAGAAAAATAATCATATTAGAATCATAAAATATTTTTTTAGATGGAGTACCATAACTTAACCTTGAATTTTATGATAAACTTTAAACCATAAACACCATTATAACTACTATCTAGGTTTTAAAAACCATAAACTGTTTGGTTAAAGTACGGTTATTTTTATGGTTTTGGCGATTTTCTATACGGATTGGTGGTTTTTTAATGGTGTATCTATAAATAAATGGTTAGTTTTTTCACCATAGAGTTTATGGTTTTTCTATGAAATTTTCACCATAAAATGTATGTTTCCTTTATGTTATTTTTGGGCTGCCCAGAATTAACAAATATTTTTTTGTTTTCAAAATGGACTACCAAAAATTAAGGTCTACGAACAGGGTTGTTAAAAGGTGCATCCATTGTTGCAGCACAATTTCTAGCTCACAAACTTTGGTTGATTTGAGCTCTTAAATTCAATGGGCTAAATAATATTTAACAATATTATTTAGCCCATGGAATTTGAGAGCTTCAAATCAAACCAAGGTGCAAGTGAACTAAAAAATGTGATGCAGCAATCGATGCACCTTTCAACAATCATTTCTAAGAGAGGTGCAGGTATACGCCAGGAAAATACTAAACGTGTACCTGTGTAAACTTTGGAGTAGAAAAAACGTCTTCTTGTTTTATTCATTCTATTGCTATAAAGATGGAGTTACGATTTTTTTTAAATGAATTTTTGAGCGCTATCTGGTGTTGATATATTTAAATTTAGTACAATTCTAATTTGGAGCAATAAGCCATTTTTAAAAAGTGTTTCCAAAACAAGATAAGCATTATAGTTAAGGAACAATTGGGTTTAAAGGCTGCCTGAATGAGTTTCTATAGAACCCAAAGTCAACTAAAAAAATTTTTAGCAATATTTTTCTGCTAATTGTATGCTTCCCGACAAATATTGTACGATGTGCTGAATTGGCAAAGAAAATTAATAAATTAAAAAATAACTGCAGAAAAAAGACGCAACTATTTTCTTAATTTTTTTTCTTTCAGGCACAAAATTTAAAATACCAAATACCATAGATGTAATTAACAACAAGTTCATCAACAATAACGATACATCGTCCTCTATTAATTCATCAGTTTCGAGTTCCTTTAAGAAAGATCCGTTAAAAACTAATAATAATAATAATAATAACAATGCTACTATTAATAATAACAGTAAAGTAAACGATGATCATTCAGTCAATGATAATATATCTCAAGACAACGACGAAATACTAGACTTAGGTGATTTGGACTTGTCACAATTGCGTTTATCGAAAAAAGATTTAGAAGCACTTTCTAGCATAACTCCTTCATTGTCTAAACGTGTCCAGGAGCAATTACTTGCCCAATTACCGCCACAACAAGCTAGAAAACTGACTCGGACATTGTCCATGCAAAATGGAAACGGTCCTACGCCAATGATTAAAATATACAAGCGTAGCTTGAGTGGTAGCCGTACCATCGACGAGAATTACCGACTCCAAGACAATCAGTTGATTCGTGAGAACAGTAGGGATAGCATAACACCAATTTCGGATAGGAGTGACAGTAAAATATTAAATCTTAGGAAATTGGATCGCAATTCTCGAAGCTCTAGTCATTCGCGTGAACTTGCTTCACCTCCACCATTACCTCCGCCAGACGAATTCAATAATAACACTCGCTTCCCATACTCTTATGAGAAATATACGCCGTTCTCTAGCAGTAATTACAATGATAGTGACTACGAACGTAGCAAATCTCTTGAATACGAGAAGAAAATAATGCAATCCTCTTGCTATGATGCCCTTCCACCCCGAGCCGCTTGTTTGAGTCCAACAAAGGAGATCGTTGGCCGTCCACCGAGTGGTTGTACTTCTCCTACGCCTGCATCAAACTTTGGTTTTGGCAGTCAGAGATCACAAAAGCGGATATCCAGATTTTTACGCCCTGACTTTTTCGATCCGCCCAAAGAAGACGTTGAAAAGCCAGTGATTAAAGAAGCTTTCAAGATTGATAAGAGAGATCAAAGCTCTGATCGTCTAAATTATTTCATCGAGAAATACCAGAAACATTATAATAATGAGCAGGATTGTAACAAATCGTACAGGCATAACGAACGAGCAACTCTAGACTCAATAGAGAAAGATTTGCGCTCTAGACGTAGTGTATCGAAGCCTCGAGAGATTATTGATGCAAACATTTTGCTAATAGAAAATGAAGCAAGATCGAGACGTTGTACTTCAATGTCAAGAGATGTCGTTGATGCTAGTTTAAAGAATTTGGAGGAGAAAGTTGAAAACATTGAAAACATGATGAGGAGTAGACGCAGTGTCTCTAAACCGAGAGAGATTATTGATGCAAACGTACAGTTGCTGGAAAGTAAAACGGCAGAATTGACAGATAAAATTCTAGATGAACTCCACAATATGGCCATTCTACAGAACCTCAATAGCAATGTTGCTGCAGCTTCTACTCAGGATGAAAATAAACTTGACAATAAAGATAATGATAGTAATCCTAGTTTGACAACGGAACCATCCGGTACGAAAATCGTGAAAGTTAAAAAAGTTAAGGCAAAACCGAAATTAGATGCCGATGGTAATCCTATTGTAACAGTTGTGAAAAAAGTGAAGAAGGCAGTGATTAATGAAGCAGGAGGAGTTACAGAACCAGCACCTGCCTCAACTCCAACAGAAAAAGAAGACAAACCGAAAATTGTATCAAAACTGCTACGTCCAAAGTCATATCCAAGTAAAGAGCAAGAAAAATTGAAGAAACCAAAATCAGCGGACGTACTTGTTGACACAGTTAGCAATACTACCGTAAATACTAAAAACAATAATAATACTAATAGCATAGAGACTGAGTCTGAAAAGCAATCAAACACAAGCAATACCAGTAGCACAGCAACAACTCCATTAATTAGTAAGCTAGCACGTCCCAAGAGTTTCCCGAGCTCAAAACTCATGCCACTCAAAGATATTAAAATTATTAAGGTCGCCAATGAATGTACCGGCTTAAATGCAATAAAAGAAAAGTTGGCCGAAGAGAAGCAAAAGGAAGTGAGCCCTCCCAAGAACATATCATTATTAACAACCAAAGAACCAACCCCTCCAAAAATATCAGAAACTAAATCCGTAACTTTTACAAAAGAAAAAACTCCTGCCAAACTAGAACCAAGTCCTCCAAAAATTGTAGATTCTAAATCATCTAGTAAACTCGCCATATTCATTAAAGATAAAACACCACCAAAGCCAGACATTGTATCCGAAGTCGCCGCCCCTGCAGAGCCTGTCAAGAAAGTTAAGAAGGTAATTAAAATAGTGAAGAAGAAAAAGGATCCTACTGCGGTAAAACCGGATGAGCAAAAGGTAGAAGAAAAGAAAGCGGAAACGACTATTCAAGCGCCGGTTGAAAAATCACCGGAGAAAAAAGTGAAACAAGGTTTCCTTGCAAGCATTGGACAGAAAATAGACAAGTTCCGGGAGTCTAGCAAAACGAACAAGGAGAAAAAAGCAAAAGATGAAGCTGTTGATCCAGTTCCAGCTGCTAAAGAAGAAAAAAAGAAGAAAATAACGCTCATATCTAGCTCCGTGTCTGACGACACTGACGATAAATCTAACCGAAAATCTCGAATTGATTCTGTAATTAGAAATCTGAGAGAGCTATCTGTCCCACGGACTACCACTTTGACTGAATCAAATTTTATAAAAAGAGCTGTGAGTGTTGAAGAGATGCCTGGAACATTCAACAAGCGTGGCGTCAACAAAGTACTGGGACTGTTCAAGAAAATTGAGAAAGATACATCGAATATAGTTTTGAACACAAAATCATCTAGTCATATCAATACGATTGCAAGCTCCAATTCGTCCAGTGATAATACAGAGCGCCCAAAATCAAGTAGTTTTGTAAATAAAGTAAAGAAACCGTATACAGGTGCTAAAAGTGATTCCATTCTGACAATAACTGAAGAAATTCACAATAAATTAAATAATATTGATAAAATTAACTCTAGTGGTACTCAAATTCCCAAATATAATTGCCCAGATTGTAAGAAAGAGGAGTATGAAGAGGTGACTAAGAGGCATTCCAGAACAGACACAAACACTTTGACAAGTGAGGATAAAGAACGCATCAAGAACAATCGTAGGGCTCTTATGCTTGACTTCACTAAACTAAACAATGATCGTAAAATATTGAATAATAACAATAATAAATACAGCTATCCTCCTTCTTTCCATAATGATGTCACGCATAACAATATGAACAATAATAATAATTTTGCCACGCCATCTTACGAAAATATAACAAACTATTCATCCGGTTCAAGAAGTAGTCCTTACGATGAATGTCTGTCATCCAGTACTTTCATGTCGCCATCTGAAGAACACGAACTCTATTACGATGATTGGTCCGTATCTTCAGACGATCACAACAATACATTGACCTCATCTCCATCCTTCTCCAGGCTGTCGCGACTAGCGTTTATGAGTTCACCAATAAATGAGAATGAAAGTGTTGTTGATAGAATACGCCGGAAAAGTTTTTACACCAGATTCAATGAGAAAAAACCAAAACGTGTAAGCTCAATCGTTGGACCAGCTGCCAAAGACTACTATCGTGAAAAATCAATGCCTCGATCCCTAAAATCACGACCACCAGAATATTCAAAATCTACCTCCGGACTATCTTCAGAACATTCTTCTACCAATCATCATGAATATTACCGCCCACTACCGAAACCAATGTCCAAAACTGTAGAAAGTCATGACGACTACTCAAAAAGTTCTAGTGAAAGCAACGATTTTCACCATCATCATCACCATCACCATCATTTGCCACCCTCGAACTCAGCCCGTCGTCTCAACTATGAAAACGACAACGACAATACCAATTATAATTCCATAAAATCAAATAACCGAAACACTGTTTACGACGCCTCGCCTCCCTACTACAGTACATATAACCCAAAAAGACGATCATCCTTCACAAGTAACGGCACCACCAACCTAACATCCTCCTCCTCCTCAATTGCAATGGAGAGTGGCAATAACAATGCACCCCTGAACAACACCGCTAATACTGAAGGAGGATACTCAACCGTAGGAAGGACCATCAAACCGTATGGAGCCAGAAGCATTTCATTACTAAATTCAGCTGCACTCAGAGATCAACGATACACCGTCGAAAACGGAAGCGCTATCAGGTAAATTGTTATTTTTTTAATTTAATTCAAATACATAGGTTTAAGGCTTGTAGCTGGACAAGATAATGCTGAAGACAATAGATTTTAAATTCCTGAGACGTATCAACAGGGTAGGTGGGGAAACGCTACACACCCAAAAACCCCCTGCAGTACTTCTGAAGACAAACAAATCTGCAGCAGTACCATACTCCAATTCCTCTTGGTTGCTGAGATATTAGCAATTAAATTTTTCTTCTCACAAAATTGCACATATCTTTCAATAATAATAATAATAATAATAATAAGGCCTATAGGTACCCTATTGGGACCAGGCGAGTCCTCATATTTCAGAGAACTTTTTAGGTATTAGTGGACCTACAGCTTATAGTGGATTCCGAACCACCACGACTTTAATGGTTATGCTAATGAGTTACCAGCTCATTGAGCCCATCAAGTCATGTTCAGTTTTTATTGCAAGGAAACTGACTAACCTGACATACACACATATCCCACCACCACAATCATAGGTTATATAATTGTAGATGGTAGTAGGTGTATGCATATTTCACAGACTGACTGTTCTGTGTTCTATTTATAGAAATATCGATAATGCAGATTTATTACAAACTGAAAATCAATATATCTAATTCAAATAAACACAGAGCAGGTACGGGAATCGAACCCGCAACCTAGTGGATGATAGGCTAGCGTGCTAACCACTCAACCACCCGGTCGTCAAAAAACACAAGATTAATTAAAAATCTTGTTTTTGCATGACAGCTGACCTCAGTACCGTTCAATTGATACCTTACATGAGTNACCACTCAACCACCCGGTCGTCAAAAAACACAAGATTAATTAAAAATCTTGTTTTTGCATGACAGCTGACCTCAGTACCGTTCAATTGATACCTTACATGAGTCTAGGAATCATGTTAGCCTAGAGATAATGGACTTTTTGGTGCCCCAAGTCCATTATCTCTGGACTAACATGTTACATGATCCCTAGACCTTTGTAAGGTATCAATTGAAACTGTTGGCGCTCTTTATAGGTTGGTCTTAATTCGGAGTTTGGCCGCTTCACCGGTGGTTCCAATCTTGATTGGACCCCACTGCTTCAGGAGGTTGTTCTTGACATTGCTTTTACTCTTTCTTGGTGAGCTTGTGTCACACCGATTGGTGATCAATCTTTGACCGTGACTTCATCAGTGATAGCCTCGGGATTGGTGCGGTGCTCTTTATTGGTTGGACTTAAATCGAAGCCGCTTCACCGGTGGTTCCAATCTTGATTACACCCCAATGTTTCAAATGGTGGCTCTCGCCTCCGCTTGTTGTTCTTCTTGGTGATCATTCTTGGCCGTGACTTCGTCTGCCATGTCTGGATTGATGCGGTGCTCCTTATAGGTTAGTCTTAATTCGTAATTTGTCCACTTCACCAGTGATTCCAATCTTGATTGAACGCCACTGCTTTATATGGTTGCTCTCATCTCTGCTTGATGAACTTCCTAACACCGGCTGATGATCAGTTTTTGACTGTGGCTTCGTCTATGATGACCAAAGTATTGATGTGGCGCTTTTTATCGGTCAGACTTGATTCGGAGTTTGTTGCCGCTTCATCAGTGTTTCCAATCTTGATTGGTCCCCACTGCTTCAGGAGTTTCTCTCGCCTTTGCTCTTAGTCCTTTTTGGTGAGCTCGCGTGACACCAATTGATGATCAATTTTTGACCGTGACTTCATCAGTGATAACCTCGGGATAGGTGCGGCGCTCTTTATCGGTTGGACTTAAATTGGAGCCGCTTCCTCGGTGCAAGTGGTTTCTTTCGCCTCCACTTGTTCTTCTTGTTAATCATTCTTGGCCGTGGCTTCGTCTGTAATGGATGCGGGATTGATGCGGTGCTCTTTATTCCAATCTTGATTGAACTCCACTGCTTCAGATGGTTGCTCTCGTCTCTGCTTGGTGAACCTCCTAACACCGGCTGATGATCAGTTTTTTTTGACTGTGACTTCGTCTATGATGACCAAAGTATTGTATCAAGTAGACTTGATTCGGAGTTTGTTGCCCCTTCATCAGTGGTTCCAATCTTGATTGGACCGAACTGCTTCAGGAGGCTGCTCTTGCCTTCGCTTTTAGTCCTTCTTGGGTGACTACTGACAGTTGTTCAGTTCTTCCACTCCTTCTGTTTGTTTCACTCTCTTTGAGGTCTTCACTGTTGGTCTTTGTTTACTCTTCCACTTCACTTTTTCGACGATGATACTGCAAATTTTGTACCAAACGAAAAAACGGATTGAACAAATCACTGACAACTTTCGGAACCATCAGGATGAAGCCTTCAAAGCTCGTCCAGGTCAAGAAAATTTCACAGGTACAAACTTTGACCCGAAGAAGATAAAATTGAGAGACAGCGGGGAGCACCGCACATCGACTGCAAAATGGTTACTTTTCTCTAGAAAGAGAATATGATTATTATTGGATAATAGCATTGAATTTTACGATAAGCTATATAAGCGGCTGACTGCCCTGTGGCTTGATCGGTAGCGCGTCTGCCTATCAACCAGAGGGTACGGGTTCAAATCCGACCCGTGACGATTGAATTAACTTGCGTTTTTTCAGCGTTGTCGAGAAGGTAGATTGCTTTGTGTAGGCTATTATTAATGAATAATAGGGTATACAAGGTAATTTCCGACATGTATCGTCAGAGCCATGCTATCAAAAATATACTTGCTGCAAAAACTTAAGTATGGGATAGAAGGCGTTCGAATGCGTTCGTGTCGAAGAGGTTAGTCAGTTTCCTGGCAACAAAAATTGAACACGACTTGATGGGCTCAATGAGCTGGTAACTCATTAGCATAATCATTCAAGTTGTGGTGGGTCGGAATCCACTATAAGCTGTAGGTCCACTAATACCTAGAAAGTTCTCTGATATATGAGGACTCGCCTGGTCCCAATAGGGTACTATAGGCCTTATTATTATTATTATTATTATTATTATATAAGCGGCAATCAGGGTCGTTAAAGCTGCAGCATTTGTTGCAGCACAATTCACCCATTTTGATTTGATTTGAAGCTCCCAAATTCTGTGGGCTGAATAATATTGATAAGTTATTCAGCCTACTAAATTTGAAATTTTCTAATCAAACCAAAGTGAGTGAACTAGAAATTGTGCTGCAATAAATGCTGCACCTTTTAACAACCCTGGAATTTACGCTGCAACAAACTTAGTACCTTGGGCACAACGCTTGTAAATGTTGATAAGTGACTGAAATTGTGATTGTTTTATGCGATCCTAACCTAAAAATGGAAAGCATATTAAGCTATATGGTGTTTCTGATTTCAAGTGCTTATTCAGCTTATAGCAGTGCTCTGTAGTTAGCATCGTAAAAAACTTTGCGCAATGTTTCTTGACTTTGACATCCCCTACTAGTTTTCTGTAGGCACAGTTTTGACTATGAGGAACACTCCAGTTGTATTTAGTAAAGTTAGTTTGTTATCAGAATTAATAAGTACCCATAGGTACCCAATAATGATAAACTTTTATGGGAGATTACTAAATTGCAGTTACAAGTATTTACTTGATCCTGTGCGGTTCGAGTAGCTGTAGTGATTTTAGTTCTTTGTTATTATAAGATTTCCCGGGAAATCACAGAAATGTTGAGGAAACTGGATGTCCGTATTTAACAGATGATGATCTGAGTTCGAGTCCACTCTACAAGCCTAATATACTATTTTGTAAGCAATACAACAGCGAATAACTTTATTTTCTTTTAATGCAGAAATTTTCGCATTAGGAATTCGTCAATACCTCGAAGCCCCACCAATGCATGATCTTCAATAGAAGACTGCTGTATTTATAACTTTTAACCAACATTTTTATACATTTTTTACTAGGGAAAATATTATAAAATATACATTATTATTAATACTATTAGAAAGAAAACTGAAAACGAATTATTATACATTATTGTATAGCCGGATATGTCATTTTAGATTTAGAGGGAAGTAAATGCCCTTCATGATATTATATTTTCAATTATGTTTACTAATTACTATACTACTTACATCAATCTAAATAATTAATTAATAACTATATTGAAAAAGTACTGAACTGGTTAATAATAAATTCAATTTTTTATCTCTGTATGAAAACCTGAAGCGTATAAAAAATAAAAAATATTATATTCTCTCTAAATTCCCGGAGTAAAATAGAAGATTTTTGTCAAAAACCCTCAAAATATACATTAATATACATA
>JXPH01008982.1:4327-15010 GCA_001014845.1 Mochlonyx cinctipes | reverse complement strand
CTCTGAAATATGAGGACTCGCCTGGTCCCAATAGGGTACCTATAGGCCTTATTATTTATATTATTATTATAGCAGCATACATGAAAGTGGAGTTTTTTGCAATACTCAAACAAGCAAATAATTGTTCTGCGGCCTAATTGAAACGTAGAACTACACTGAATGGAAAGCCAAAAAATCTCAGCGCCCTCGGAAATTTCTGTTTTTTTGGAATTTGGTGCACGGAAAAAATACGTTTCTAGCTCTCGAACAAAAATTAAGCAATTTTTCTGTGATTTGGACCCCAGCAACGCACTTCTTGAATCACGCAGCAATTTCTAGATTCAAGCAGAAGAGAGAGGTTTCAATATGCAACCCTAAGAATTTTAAGTTTTCGCCAAATTCCTCAAAAATTGTCAGTCTTGAACCGGTGGCGCGGGGTTCAACCGTCATTATAAAAATCCCAAAAAAAATCAGGGGAGTTAATGGGATCAAAATTCAACATTGAACCGGTAAGGCGGGTTCAGACGTCATTTTAAAAATTCCAAAAAATCAGGGTAGCTATGGGACCAAAATACAACTTTGAACCGGTGCACAGTGGCAGATTTGATGAGAAAACCCGCCCAAAAATAATAAACAAGAATAAAAGTGAATAAAATTTAAATGTTTTTTTTTTCTAAATTCACTTTCGGATTCTGTAGATATAAGCTGTCGATTCTAGAACAGAATAAACAATCATTTAACCCTTAAGCTTCCGTATGGACGATGACGAAAGGTTTAATTAGTGTTGTATCTGTTTTTCCATATAAAATAGTCTTAATTTCAAATCGNTACAACGTGATCTGTCACATAGACTAGTCTAGTTTATGCTGTAAAAATTACCCAGGGGTGTTCTTTGGCAATGAACAACTTTTTTTCCAATATATATTTGGTTGGGTATGCAAAATGTATGAAAACCCGCATATTCAATACCCTCTCAAACTTAGAATTTTTATGATAAAATCGAAATATTTTGTTTTTATATTTACTCAACTCAATACCTAACCAGAACATTCAAAAGAAAGAAGCTAAGTTGATATTTGCAAAAGTTGTGGCAAAATATGTGAAACCATGTTTCGAAATTAGAAAAATAAAAAAAGAGCGAAAAAACATCAACTTCACGGCACCATATCTCAGTCAGTTTTTGACGCAAATCCATGAGATGTGCAGAATCAAATGCAGAATTTATTACTAAAAAATAGTAAAATTTGAGATTTTGAAAAATCTCAAAAAACAAATTTGAATTAATGGGCGTGATTTTACATCAAATCTGCCACTGTGCGGTGGCGCGTGACACAAACGTCATTTTAAAAATCTGACGAAAAAAATCAGAGATACTATTGGAACCAGAACACTAGTTTTCACGGGAGTTTTTCTTTCCCAATCGGCATTTGAAATTCCGCAAAACAAAATCGATCCACCCTAATGTACATTAGAGTGGTCCCTATTTCATCGTCCCAAGCCACTCGTTAAAAGTTCCCAAAAAGATTCTTATTACTTATGTGTACATATTTTTTATGATTTGCAAGAAAAATTCATTTGAATGTTAAAAACACGTGACTTCTACGTCAAGACTCAATCTAATTTTTCGAAAACAGTTGAGTGGAGTCAAAAGTTGAGGAAATAAGCTTCAAAGTCATATTGGTGGCTTTCTTCTAATTTCTCAAATCGACAAGACCCTAATGTACACATTTTTACATATGATTAGAACCTCACCAAATTCTGAACTAATTGCACTACCTATCAAGCAGTGCCGTCTTAAGATATCTGGGTATTGAAATCTCTGATATCAATATTTTTAGGGCGCATTTTCAGAATTTTGATAGTTAAACACATTCAAAGATTCTTCTTGCGATAGGCCTCAAATCAATCATTGACCTATAAAATTCAACCCCGCTGCCCCTCCTAATAAATGGTTTTTTAAAGGACAAGTAGTGACATACCCCAACCGAAAAAGCATTTCTTGGAAATTCCTGGTGCATAGTAGCTTCCAGATCCCGGGATACTAGGATCAAATTTGAAGTACTTACTAAAAGTTCATGTTCCAAATTCGAGCTCATAGGTTTCCAGATCCCGGGGTCTCAGGGTCAAATATTGTTAGGAACTGTTCTTTAGTACTTTCCAAATGATCATGATCTGATATTTTTTTAAATGACAGTGGCATGTCCACTTTTTCACTGCAGTGTCACACGGGTCGTGTTGGCCTCGACGAACAGTAATAGAAAAAAAAAATTAAACCAAAAAATATGAAGCTGGAACCTAGGGAGCCTCAGTTGACCTTTTGTAAACAAATTAATAGAACAGGGGAGTCAAATTTTATAGATCAGTATCGGTTCATATAGTAAACATCCTAAGGTTTCATTATCGCAAGAAAATGTTACAAGAAATACCAGAAATATGGAGTTTCAAACTTCAAAAAAACAACTCAGCAAAGTTTTTTGCTTTGGCTGGACAAAGGTTAAATAAATTTTGGAAGTTGGGGCCATAAATAACGCAATGATTTTATTAAAAAATGTCTTCCATTTGAAATGATTTTAAATAGGGGGCCCTTTTTGATTGAGGGCCCTCGGCCCAATGCTGAGTGACGTTAAGACGGCACTGCCGTCAAGCTAAGGGACTGAAAATTTCACACAATTCTTATTCGGACCAATATGCAACTTTTTAATTCCCTATGTTTTTGAATTTCTACGTTTGAAAATTCTCCATGCAAAAGCGCTCCACCCTTATGCGTCGTAGTCCTTTTTGTAAAATATTTCAATAGAAAGTATGTATAATACGGGTTTGTTTATATAATAGAAGGTAGAAATATTTAATTAAAAATTTTATAACTTTTTTATAACTTAACCTATAAATTTTAGGGCCATGAACTAAAAATTCATTAAATTGATAATACTAGATGAAGAAATGCTAAAATTAATTAGCCTAATTTAACATAGTCTTTATTTATTTCTAAAATAACATAATCCTAAATAACAAGCTTTCAATACATAAAACTACCTCTACAAATATAACTAATAATAATAATAATAAAAATTCTAACAGTATTAGAACCAGTAGGTAAGCTGCATAGCCCCGTCACTAGTTTTTTGAGTATCCATAATGCTCTGCTGCCTCGCCAACTTCTTCATAGTTTGTCGCCTTCTATTCGTGTCTAGAGGCGTTCTTTCAGATGAAGCTGACGATTCGTTTAGTGGAGCTGTTTCGTTCAATTCAAGAGCTGCGTCTGAAGATAGTTTTTCAAGGTTTTCATAGGAACCTGATGGCGATACTTGCGATGGAACACACTTGAAGCAATCGTCAAACGTCCAATCTTTTCCAAACTCCTCGCCCTCTTCTAATGTTTGTGGAAGGCGATGGTGTAACGTTTCTGGTAATCTTAATCCTGTAAATCCTCCAAGAACTGACACGCATCCCATAATGACTAGAGGTAACCTCAAATTTTCTTTTCCCTACAATAAAAATTATTAAACGAAAAAATATTTTTTCGGGAAAGTGAGGATAGTTACCAAGTATGTGATGAATGGAATGACAATTAATCCTAAACCTCCAATATAACTTGAAGTCCCAATACCAACCCCTCGAACCTGGGTTGGATACAATTCCCCTGCAAAAGGGTAGATAATGAGGAAGGATGCCGCCAACATTGATTTTGAGAGTAGGTAGAGGCACATTGTTTCTGTTGTCGCATCATCTGGAAGCAGTACCGTGGCTACACAACTAATCCCGCCTAAAATCATGAGCATGCACATTGGCCATCTTCTTCCCCATCTGTCCATTATCATCCAGCATACTAAATAGGCTGGCATTTCAACCAAACAAGATAAAAAGAAGCTCAAATACTGATTCTTTCCTAGAGAAGGCCCATAATAACTGAGGCCAAGGTAGACTGTCTCATTGACAAACCAATTTAAGGTTATCAGAATCGTTTTCAGCCTCATGTTTGGCGTTCTGGAAAAATACAAATATCTCCAAAACAATTTTAATGTAAATAAGGAAAACTTACTTGCAAAGATCAAAAGCTCCGATTTGTTTAACAGGTTTTTTCGTTTTCCTGTTCTTCACAGCAAGGACAGTCTTCTGTAGTCGGTTTTTAAAACTGTCTGGAAAATGTTTCTTATTTATCCGCGCCATGTTTTCCAATATTTTTAGAGCTTCCTCTAGTTTTCCGTTTGCTAAAAGCCATCTTGGAGATTCTGGCATCACAAACATATACAAAAAATAAAAGAGGAATGGAACCGAAGTTACTAGACAGAGCTGGACCCAATCCCGAACCAAATATGTGACGCCTGACAGTAACATCAAACCTCCAGTATAAAATGTGCACGTCATAATCGTAACAAACGATCTGTAATTTGGACCAACAAGTTCCAAAGCTATGATGAAAGGGATTTGGTACACCGCTGGAATCGTCAATCCTACGATGGCTCGGCTAAAAGCCCACATCCAGAAATTCGTACTTGAGGCTGTGATAAAACTGCCGATTAGTAATGTGGCAAGACACGAGAAGTACGATATCCTCCTTCCAGCTCTGTCGTTTAGTAAACCGAACAAATAAACTCCAATAGGTCCTCCTGTGTTCAACGCGACGAGTCCTAGTGTAGGATAGATGTCGTAGTCACAAACCAAATTGAACTAAAATTATAAATTTAATTAAATTAACTATGAAAATTATATTGAAGGAGATTTACATCAATAACAATAGAAGAATACACTTCTGTCTTGTTATATTCCCATCCCTGGCTACATTTTTCAACAGGCCATGAAGAATTTGGCATCAACCCAACACCATCACCCTCCTTCAGCAGCTCCTCCCAATCAACTGCGTATCTAGAGCATTTGCTGTACATTTCAATGCCATCTTTCTGCAAAGTAAACGAAAAAAAAAACAATAAAAAAAATTAAAACTTTTCCCAGCGCGTGATGAAAATGGCAAGTTAATTAATGCTAAGATTAAAATTTTACTATGAAAATAATTTTTCTAAAAAACATTAAAATTACAATATATGGATTAAGCAACTTAGTCTTGAATAGTAATGATTGGAAAATTCGATTCCAGGAGGTTTTCGGGATGCTGAACATACAAATCCATAGCGCAACGAATCGTCCGAATGTGAGAACAAATTTTGTGAGCCAAAATGGTTATAAAAACCGGTTTTTATGGTACCACAAATACACTACTCATTCCATGGCTGGATCGTCCTGTGCGGTCAAATATTAGTAATCAAGGTTACAGTTTGTTAAGGACATTTGAAGAAACCAGCTGAATTTTCCCTTTTGAAAATCAGATGCATGGTCTTGGAGATATGTCACCGGATTCATAGGGACAGGAATTTGCTACCAGGACCTCTTATATTTCGGTCTACAATCAATTTTTCAAAGATATTTAGCTTCCAGGTGCCGGTGCAAAAGTAGTAGTAGCAAAATTTCTGGCCCATACGTGTTGATTGTAGGTAACATCACCTGGAAATGGTATCCGAAATTTTCCTGTGGATTGGACACTTACACCACTTACACTTGCATATTCAAACAATATGGAATAAAAATTTGCTACTTACTATTTTCGTGCCAACACTTGAAAGATAAAAATCTTTCAGAAGTTGATTTTGGACCGAAATTTAAGAGGTTGTTGGTTGTTTTTGGATTCGAACAGCCGAGAATCTCTTAACTTTCTGACATTTACATGTTATGTTTCACGGAAGAAACAGGTAAAATTGTGGCTTACCTGTTTTTAGCAGGTTGGTTTAACCGGTAAGGCAGGCTCTTACCTGTCTCACCGGTGGAATCTTCCTGCAAAAAACAGGTAAAGCATGCTCTTACCTGTATCAACAGTGCATTTTACCAGCTGCAACAGACTATTATCACCTGTTTTTAAACGGTTGAATTCACTGATGAGACAGGTAAGCTGTAAACGAATGCTTGTAAATGTAGTGGTAACAACAGTGGGTTTGACCTGCTTAGACAGGTGAAACTAACTGAAAATGGCTTGTACTTGCTAAAAACCAGTGTGTTCAATCTGTTTTCTGCCGTATCTGCACGTACCGGTATCTATTCGCTGTTTAAACTCTGCTTAAACTGCGTGTGTTTTTGAAAGCGCACCGGTCTTTTATTTTGAGTGTACTGTAAACAAACTACCTGCGTACTGAGCTTAACAATGTGAGAGTATGTAGTACTGTTAACAGTACGATTTTTTACCTATGAGTAGGAAAATTCAGAACATAAAAGCTTTCGAGTTCTACCCTCGGGAAGCAGCTCGATTCAGAGACAAATCACATCCAATGAACGTCGTCAAATGAATCGAAAATCCAATTAAATCTATTGATTTTTTTCAAAATCATAGCCAAATGACTGTCCGATTTTCAATACCTTCACATTAAAAAATATTTGAAATATAAAGAAAATAAAAAAATAACGGTTCAAAAATATTGATATTTGAAAGAATTGGTATTCGGTCTCCCTGGGGGTACCTTCAATAGCCCCAATGAATTATCACACATAAAAATTAAAATTTATTTGAAATATGAAGAAAATAAAAAAAGAACGATTCAAAAATATTAATATTTGAAGAAATTGGTTTTTTGATCCTTCGGGTCAGTTCCTCTAAGGGTCCTATTTTTTTTTTTTTTTCAAGTCTCAAAATAATTATTTATTGAAAA
Organism: Mochlonyx cinctipes; assembly: GCA_001014845.1. Classification (NCBI taxonomy): domain Eukaryota; kingdom Metazoa; phylum Arthropoda; class Insecta; order Diptera; family Chaoboridae; genus Mochlonyx; species Mochlonyx cinctipes. The sequence continues at coordinate 8,342 of JXPH01008982.1, read as the reverse complement.
TACATTGGCTGAATGATCAAAGACAGAACTCTATTTTTGAGAGCATAAAAAAATTGTTTTCTAAATATAACTCTGGAGGTGCACCGGTTTCTCACCCAGAGAGGACCTATTGGTATTTGGCAGCAGTTTTTCAACCATACAGTTTGAAAGTAAAGATATTGGTGCAAGTATAACCGAAATTTGGTCGACCTTTTTTTCTAAATTGGTCAATTTTACATTCAAAGTGTTTCTGGGCTCATGTTGTTCAACGAGAGTTAACAGCGAGGTACTTCGTCTTTTCAATGTTGATCGTCAGGCCAATTTTCTTTCCTTCATGGCAAAGGTCTTTGACTTTGCCTGCCATGTCTTTCTTTTTGTGGGATAGATGGATCATCCATATTTTTCCATTTTATGCCACCTTTCTGCACATTAAATGCTCTGCGCAATACATCATCCAACGCAATCAGGGACAACAAAAGGTAGAGCAACTCGTCAGACAAAGCGTCTGTTTGCATCTGGACTTGAATGTACTGGGACTAGATGCAGAGTGTAGAAGACACCAGATACTGATGTCTTGTGACCAGGCGCAGATGCAAAATGTTTGCCAAGCGGGCATCCTTGTCAAATACGATTCTTCACGAGAATAGGGTCGGTGAGCCAATTCTGATGTGGGAAGCGGCAAGTGAAGTTATTATATGATTCCATGACCAGATTCATAATCTTTGGTGGAACTCTTCTATCGCTTGAACTCTTCCAAATTGCATCCTACTCTACCAGATCAATGTTTTTCTGAAAGTCAATTAAAACTACGAATAGTGGTCGATTCCACTCGATACGCTACTCAATGATAATTCTGAGCATATTTATTTGGTCGATATAGGAGAAATGCTTTCGAAAGCCTGCCTTTTCTCTTCGTAATGTTGAATCAAGGGCTGTGTTTATTCTTTTCAAAATGACCACAGAATTTCACATGCATGATCCGTCGTCAAATATTACGGTCACTTATATCACCTTTCTTGCTTTCTTATTGGGATCTTCGTTATCAAACTCTGTTTCCAGCCACTCCAAAATGTGTTAGTTTTCCAGACATTACATAAAAATGGATGAAGTATGTCAGTTGATAGGTCTATATCGGTTTTGCGGACTTCTGGAGGGATACCATCTACGCCAGGTGCCAGGAGATTTTCCATTTTTCAAAGTATATAATGCTTATTTGACCACGCTCTACTGGGTGGCTCGACATTAATCCTCGTACTGATGCTGGATTTCGCTCATTGTTTATGAGCTACTCTGGATCGTCATTAAAAACTTTCTTGAAGTGTTCCCACCACCTATGCTCGTGTAGGATGTAGGATCTCATGTCAATGTATCACCTACAAAGAACTAACTGGTCACTGCACAAAAATTTCAGTTTTGGTTCCAGGTTAGAACCCAAATGCCAGCCCGTGTCTTATTGAAAGTTTTTCACCTAGGAATCTTGTAGACCTATGCAAAAAACCTAATTGGATCTATTGTCCAATTTCAGTCAAGGATCATAACAAAAATGCCTGACCATAACCCAAGTTTTTGCAATGCGACTCTTTAAAAGTGCCTCTTGAAGCCAATTGGAATATAAGGCTGACATTTCATTTTCATACCATTTGATAGTCCAAAGAACCATTTAGAAATACCTGATATTTTAATTGTCTGGAAAAAGTGGAATAACATAAATGAAATCCGGTGTGAAAATATGGTAATACCATTGGTTTGGTCGGCTTCTCTGACCACCCACCCCACTTACAAATCCATCCATCCATCCATGGTAATACCGACTAGAACGAAGGGGTTAAAATACGTTTAAATCCAATAAAATTATTTTTACCTTTTTTATTTCCGTTGTAATTTATGAATGAAATTCAATTCTACTAGTACTTACTACGATACAAAGAAACATAAATAATTTATAAATCAATAGTATTTAAAATGAAAATACAAGAAAACAGTAAGTTGTGATAATTGCTGTGTTAACTCGTAAAAGAGTAAATTGTAATTATTGTAAACAAGACAGAGTTTAAAAGACTTACCTCGATCATGGGAATTGAGAGCATTCTGCGATCTTCTACACTGAAATTCTGCAGTTCTGGAACCAGACACCAGTATTCTTCAGGTGAATCTGTCATAAATAACTGGTTGAAGGCACAAAATCCGCATGGAATGCATGCTGGTAGACAGATGAGCCACAACAGCAGTTTCTGGTAACGTCCAAATTCACCGATCGCCGGCAATATTTCATCCAAATCAAATGATTCCTAAACAAAAAACAATATTATAAGTGTTTTTTTTCACGTGAAATTTATTATAATTTATTCTAATTCCAATAATAACTCAAGGTTATCCGCATAATTATGAAAATATGCAAAACAACATTAACAAAAAAAAATAACACGATCATCTCGTATGCATCAGTTTCTTTCTCTCGTTTTGTTTTCGTGAGAAGAGGTCTTGAATTATTCGATTTTTAATCAAATAAATCAGCAAAATTAATTTCAACATATTTTAGGTAATTAAAGTGTCCGACGTTTTAATGATTAGTTATGTTCCCTTTTTCGAGAAAATAAACTTTCGCTAAATTATATTTGATTTAATTTACAGCCAGAAGATTTGGGGGGCACCCTGTTCACAAATTATAATTACACAGTTTGCGACAAAAAGTGTTGAACCCGTACAAAAGCTTCAGCCCTGAGCCTATTTCCAATTCCCACCCTTTTAAATGCAGTTCTAAATATTTATAATATTAAACTCCAAATAATCCGCGATACTTATCTAAATGGATTAACGTCAATTTCATGCTCTACAAAAACCTTTTTATGTCCATCTAAATACGATTACGTATACAAATACAACAATATTTCAGTTTAGGGGGTGAAGGTAGGGGAAATATAGGTATCTGAAGCGAGGGGTAGGAAACTGATGGATTGGACTTTGATGGAATGATAACGTTATTAGCTGCCGGTTGAACACCTGTACCCCGTCGTACATTATGTGCGATCTGAGAAGAAATTTTTCGTGGCTTGCAGGCCTAAATTACTTAATACAAAAAGCTGAATTTTGAACAGCCAATTAAACCACAAAACTTCTCAGTAAAAGTTTACATTTTACGTGCTGTCCACTTTGCAGAAAGGCAGAGTGTTTTTTTCCAAAACAGAAACGTACCAAAAATTTATATTAAAATACACAGATTTATTACATATGATTCTAAACACATGAGGTATCCAAATTATTTAAGATAAGAACTACTCTTGCACTACTCTTGGGGTCACGTAATAGCAACCGCTAGGGACCAAATAAGATGAAATAGGACCATTGATTGGCTGTGTCCCGCCTGGATACCATAGGCCCATAAATAAGTAAGTAAGCCAATGTGAATGCAGTCTTTTTGATTATTGGTTGAAGGTCGTTATATATTTCACCCCTTTTGAAAATTATCTATAAACTGTATTTTTAAGCGTTCCCTTCCAAGAAGTTTTCGTTTTTAAAAGGTTCGCATAATCTAAGTCCTTATGCGTAGCGCTGGTTGCAGGCCTTCAAAAGAATTTCCCTACTTTACCATAAAAGTATCGCAAACCAAGGAATTTCCTCTCTTTAAAAGTATCGAAAACCTAGACCCTTGGGTAGCCGTAGTTAAAGGCCATCTAAGGAAATTTCCTTCTTTGAAATGTCGTAAACTTAGGTTTTACTACTTTCAAGGAATTCTCCTTCTTTAAACCTATGTCCTTGCGTAACCTTAGTTAAAGGCTTTCCAATAAATTTCCGTTTTTTTAAGTTTTGCAAATCTAGGTCTTTACGTGGCCCTAGTTGAAGGCCTTCTAAGAAATTTCCTTTCTTGAAAAGGTTTTCAAACCTAGGTCCTTGCGTAGTCCTAGTTGAACGCCTTTCAAAAAATTTCCTTCCTTCAAAAGGTTTGCAAACCTAGGTCCTTGCAGGCCTTCCAAAAAAAATCATTTTAAAAATCAATTGAAATTAAAAGGACCAGGCCGATACGGCTTCATGACTTTAA
>JXPH01008977.1:5695-16421 GCA_001014845.1 Mochlonyx cinctipes | reverse complement strand
CCACCTATGAAAGAAAATGTGTTACCTGCAAACCCAAAACGTAATGCTCTTACTGATCTTTTAGTGATTTCCAAGGTCTTCTGTAGAATTGAGGCCTTTGCTTTAAAAGTAATTTTGTTTGATGCCCCAGGGATTAATTTTAGCTTTTTGTTCACTATATCTATAGATAGAAAAAAAGCTTGTGTGTTGAGTAAAAATTTTTTTTGGTTCCTCTGGGTAAGTTGCTCCAAATGGACTGAAACGGGAAAAAAACAAAAAAAAAGTCTGTATGTGTATCTGTCGTCGTCTGTCTGTGTCCTCGATAACTCACGTAATTCTTAACCGATTTGGCTGAAATTATGTATGGAGGCTTTTTTCAACAAAAGTAAGAACGAGTTCGTGAGCCAAATCGGGCCACGGGGTCTGGGGGCTCCCGTACAAACTCACCAGAATTTTCCAGAAATTTTGAGTTCTACTTATCAGAATGAGCTCAAAATTGGAACATAATCTTGTGGTAAGTGTCCAAGAACAGTTTCCAGAAAAGTTTGACCCTGTCACATCTGTGGGCTCCTATATACCATGAATTTCCAGAAATTGTGAGTTCTACTTATCGGAATGAGTTCAAATTTGGAGTATAGGCTTATGGCATATGCCGTGGAGCAGTTCCTATGCTAAATTTTGGATATGATTATCAATATCTGGTGCTTCCAATTACCAGACTATCTTGGATAACTCTGAAAAATCCTACGTTTTTGAATTGGTTTGATAAGTGTAATAGTATTATAAGCAAACAATTATATGGGGGGAGATTCAGGCATTACTACGTTAAAGAATTGATCTGGCAGTGCAGGCTTTAATTAGGCAAACATACTTTATTTATCATATTCACATCATAATCTCTCAGGGCCAATGGTATTATGTATGAACCGTCATCCACATGCTTTGAATACAGAAACTCTACCGATTAAGCCACAAAGGTTGTTTGAACCACCTTACGTCGTAATTTTTTGGAAAAATTAACTTTAAATGGTCAATAACTCGAGTATGATGTGAACCGATGAACCTATCAAACGAAGCCAGACATCCAATTAGTTTTTTGTTTTTTTTTTAACTAAATTACGCTCCTTTGAAACGTGTTCATAATCTTCACAATAAAGTGTCAGTCGTATTACTTGTATTTCAGGGAGTAATTTCGTTTTCGGTTGAAACAGTAAAGTTATTTTGATGATATTTGTAATGAATCTTTATTTTATCAGAAAATTGAATCTTTAAATCAAACACGAATTCAAATTGTATTATTATAAAAATTGTACGTTTCAAATTACATAAATTTACGATAAAGCACATTCTAATATCCACAAGCATAATTTCGACTCTGGACTGTACTTGTTTTCAATTTAAAAACGTACGGATATTATGCAAAATATTGCCATTTTATTCACAATATTGTAAGCTGGAGACACTCGAAGTCTTACAATCGTGCAAATTTTGGACTTAAAGAGTTTTGTTTCAAAATAAAGAGACCCACTGACCTCATGCCATATGTTGGTAAATCTTGTGCTATGTTTTCTGACCGAATCCGATAATAAATTTTGATGAAATTTGGCTCCAGAAAAAATGATCCCTCTAAAAAAAGGTAAATTTTTTGTTGGAACACAAAAGATTATAGCAAAATTAAAAATATAGTCTAAAAGTGTTTTACATTTGTTGTACCTACTAGTTTTATTATTAAAAGACAAACCTATGTTATTTCTGCAATTATATATGAAGCAGAACGCGCTTCTTTTTATACTTATTGCAAAAAAAAGAAACGACCGAATTGAGAAAATAATAAATTGGCGACGAACATGTTACAAAATCGATATTTTTGGGGACACATATTGCGAAATAATATTTTTAATGATCAGTTGGTATTTGGTCGTTTCCGAAATATAAACATAATAATAATAATTGAAATAATAATTTAGATTTTTACATAATGATGGAGTCATGTGCCATCTCTAACATAAAACTATTTTTAAGTGAAAAATGGAAAAATGCATTTTTTTACGATGAGTCAGTAAAATAATTTTGTTCGTTTGCTTAAAACGCCTTTTCTAATTTTGAGCTAAAAGCTAAGAGTGCGAGATTAAAAGAATCGCGTGCCATTTTATATACATAATCTCACAAGAAATAATACATAATATACCTGTAATGAAATGCAACACTCTGTTACCTAATGTGCATTTGGTCAGAGGAAAATGTTTACAGTTTTGTGCTATTAACAATTTTCGATAAGATTTTTATTTTGGTGCTGATTGTTTTAGTGAAAAAATTCAGTGGTGGTATCAGAGGATGTGAGTTTTTAAAACTTTGATTATATGATTTCTAACATTTTTCGTTATGTCGAGCACATTTGGGGAACTGTATTTTATTGTTTGCATTTACCCTTTACTTATAGGGTGTCACCAATCCAATATGTCGCATCACTCCACAATTCCAGAAAAAAATGCGTATGCATATTTTTCGCTGGAGTTTTGATAAAAATTGTGGAGTGGGACATAAAAAAATGGTCCCTCAGGTGGTTTTAAACTTTCAGTCACTTACTGGGATAGGGGAAAGTGAGGCTAAGCACAATTTTTTTTTCTAATTTTTATTTATGAATATTTTTGCAAAACCCAAATTGATTTGGGTGTTATATCGTAAAACCTATCCATTTAGTGCAGCAACTGTTAAGTTTTCCAACTTTATCTACCTAACTTTAGTTATTTGTTTTGAAAAATGAAATTTTGGTGCATTTAGCCCCATGGGCTCACCATTTCATTTATTGTTGTGGGGCTAAATGCAACATGGTTTTGCGATGAGTTTTATGAGTGTATTAATTATTTTTTCAATGATTTTGGCTGAAAAGAATGTTTCTGACTCAAAAAGCAATAGTTGGCTCAGAAAAATTAATTATCTGAGCCTCGCTCAGAGTGAACATAAATTTTTAATAATAAATTCTTCAATGGTGCAGAACTATACTGTTAAGCACAGAAAGTATCAAATTAAGTTGTAAATTATCTTTTCTATTGGATTAGTGAAGCTTGAGAGCGAGCTCTAACCGAATTATGAATATTTAGCAAAATTGGTGCTCCTGCCATTTCAAAATTCTTCCATAAGACGTTACTAAAATTGTAAGATTTTCCTCCAATCGCTCAAAATGGGATTGGAATTACAAAAAAATTAGTTATCTTTTTAAAATAAATTGAAAATTTTGACATTTGAACCGTTGTAGGGAAAACTCTGAGAAATTCTTAAAAAAACTTAAGTATTTCTAGGCCATAGCAAGAAGTTCACTGAATATTTAGTAATTAATCACTTTCTGGTATTTGAAGTATAATAAAATACTATTCTACATCAATTCTTATAAAATTTGATGCATTAAGATTACTATAGTTTTGTGGAAATAGGTTGATGCAAATAGCCCCCTCTGGCCGGTGCATTTGGCCCCTTCACAAATCTTAACAGAATATTGAAACTAAGAATAAAATCCCAAACACGTTTCAGATTATTTTAATATTTAGGAATATTGACCATCGTTTTAGAGCAAACACTTGGTATTTCAAAGCAAAAATTTGGTGAAAAAATACTTATTTTTTTAAATATTCGAAAATTTACTAATGGAGGTCAGAAACACACTTTTTCTCTTAATTCCCCGAAACATTGTTGGATTGGTCTGAAACTTTTAGAAAATGAAGCAGTTGGTAAATGTCACCTATCTTATTTTTAAAAAAAATTTGTACATATTCTAAATATGGTTTTTTGAGTGATGCATTTAGCCCCCGGTGCATCTAGCCTCTCTCCCTCCTATCATGTATATTGCACATTCCACATAACTTTATTTTGTAAATAAATTATGGCACATTTGAAGATCGGAATGGACTGGAATTTTGATACACTGAGCAACCAAATCTGATCATTTCCGGCAAAATTATCGACAGAAACAAACCATTACAGACAAACGCGGACCAAATTTTGTTCCTTTTTGCACTTTCTTATTCCTCTTTTAAGTCGTAGATCTCTATATCCTAAAATTTCACTTTGCAAATGAGTAGACGGGTGACCTGATGCCCCGTCGTAAGAGAATCAGATGACCTTGGCATGTTATTGCGAAAAAACGATAATTACAAACAAAAAATCTAATAAAGTAATTAGCGAAGACTGAAAATTGTATAGAGGAGAGATTCGGAACCGCATGCAAATTTGCTTGGAGGTACTTGAAACCTTTCTATTGCCGGATAGGGTATATTCACTAAACTTCTGCTGTTCCGGAACCTGTGACAATTGGCCACCTTATGCCCAATACGAGTAGATTTAAAATCGTATTCAGCATCTTGAAAATCCCCCGGAAACAGATTTTCAGCTTGTTAACAATTTTCTTTCCTCGTCCAATCTAGTTTAAGAATACGGCTTTTCTGGGTAAGAACGAAAGGGGCTAAATGCTAAAAATTTTGGTAGATGACATTTTGATGAAATTTGGTATGGATGCTTTTTTGATCAACCGTAAGGTCAAGTTCGTAGATGGACTACATCGAAATTTCCAGACTTTTTAAGAAATCTTGAGTTCTAATGACCGGAATGAGCTCAAATTTGGAATATATGGTTTTGGCAAGTATCCAAGGACAGTTCCTATCAAATTTTGACCCTGGGACATCGGTATTTGGGGGCTCCTAGGTACCAGGAACTTCCAGAATTTACATTGGGATCTGGGGCTCCTACTAACAGGACCCTTCCAGATTTCTGGAGTTTTAGTGATCGGAATGAGCTCAAATTTGGAAAATAAGCTTATGGCAAGTACCCGAGAACAGTTCCTCTGCTAAATTTGGGATAATATTATCCATTCCTGTTACTTTCAATTACCAGACTTTCTTGTATAACTCTGTAAATACTTTTCCGATCGTTTTCAATATTTGCACATATCATCTTTGTCGAAGTCTCAATCCAGTTCCTATCACAAAGTACAGAATAAATATGATGAGAAGCTACACAATCCACTTTGTGGTTTCCTACGTTTTTTATTTTGTAAACCACATGGAAACGCATAACATAAACAGTGAAACGTTTACACAGTACCATCGTATTCAAAATAAAAATTTAAACTTTTAAGTGCGGTAGAATTTCTTATAAAAATAAAATTAAAAACAACTTGTTCGCACTCGAGTGCAGATCAGTGTAGAAAAGACGGAGGAATGACATGAAATATGTCGCTAAAAATACTTCGGATTTACACACATGATTTATTATTGTGACAATGACACAACACAGTCCAGTGATCCGGAAAATTGGTCCTTGTTTTATAGGTGAAAGAAATATTAATTTTATAATTACATACCCGACCAATAAAATATTATCACGCTTTGAAACACACTTAAAAAAGACTACTCTATGCTTTCAGGCAACGCCTTAATTTTAGTCGCTAATTTAAATTTTTCGGCTGCCGATTTAGTAAAATAAACAAGAACTAATTTCGTAGAAATAATAATATCACAAACATTTCCACACATTCAGTCTGGGGTAAATAAGAGTATAGATGATGTGTTGTATATTTGAACAACAATTAAACTTTCTCATTTTTTCTGGGTGCATTATTTGGGATAAAATATAATAGTTATAGGGAATTGTTTTGAAAAGATTTATTTTATATTTAGCTCATGTATCTTGTGACGTGATTATAAATATGATATTACAGTATGATACTAATTTTTATTGTAATGAAATGAGACGAGATTTTCTTATCACAATCACAATATGGCATAATGTATGCATCTACTACTATAGTATTAGTGGAGTATGTATAGAGTAGAGATTATTATTGTTGTAATAAAGAAGCATTTTATAAAAGTAGTAGAGCCTGATAAAAACTTTTGCACTATAATCTACTATATCACTACTATATCTATATATGGGTGGTTAGCATGCTAGTCTCTCATCCCCTAGGTTCCGGGTTCGATTCTCGGCGGCTGCTACTGTGTCTATTGTATTATAATGTTTATTTTTAGTTTATAATTGAACCTACAGTAATCGACATTTATAAAAATAGAACAACACAGTACAGTCGGTCTGCGAAATAACATGCACCAATTAAATCATTCGAATTGTAATGGTATATGTTTTTGTATTTGAGATTCCTCAGTATCCTAGCACCAAAAACTCAACACAACTTGATGGGCTCAATGGACTGGTGACTCATTAGCTTAAACATCAAAGTGGTGGTTGTTCAGATCTCACTAAGAGTTGTAGGTGCACTAATACCTAGAAAGTTGTCTAAAATACGCGGTCTCATCTGGTCTGTTTATACCCTTATTATTATTATTATTATTCTTACTGCATCATAATCGGTTTTACAGTAGAGATACGAACACGATCCTTTTTCTTCATGATCTGTCAAAGTCAAAACTTCAGCAAGGTTTACATTTTAATCATGGTGAAGTTGACGAACGAGCAACATTTGGAAGTTATTAAAACTTACTAACGAAATTCTGAGTCGGTGGTCGCAACTGAAAGAGCGATTACTTCCGATTTTAGGTCGTAATAATCGTCCCACTAGACAGGCTGTGCGTGCTATGGTGGAACATCGCACCGGTCTAAGTACTGAAAACATCACAGACAGTGCTTCAGTTCAAAATGAGCCAACTCAATCGATTACACGCCGTTCACAGATCCTGGCCTACACCCAAATTAAGCCTCTTGATCATTTGAAGGGCCGAAACTTCTCCGATAGTGCTCTGCAAAAGTAAACAAGTCATGGTAAGCACTGGCCATACTTGTTTGTGTGAATCAGTGCATTCAACTGTTCTTAAGGGATAGACTTATAGTCATATGTACAGTGTAGCCCTAAATAGCCAATGCGCATTGGCAATTTAGAGAAATTTCCGGTGATAAAAACGGCAGATGTGCGCTTTGGTGTTTCTGAACAATCTTTGAAATTGAAATTCAGTTATAAAAGCTTCAAAATATCAATTGTGTCAATCATGCTGGCTAAATATTTTAACGGAGTTTCCTTGGATCCTTAGGCGAGGAGAAATAAAATACCAAGATAGACTTTTTGAGGCACAGCTTGTTTTATTTTCTTTGTTTCCTGACTCTAGTAAAGTTACCACGACTGTTTCTGTTGCTTGTTTTCAGTGTGAGTTTGGAACTGGGGTGGTCTCCCCTCTGCTGCCTTGTAGCCAAGCTTGTAGGAGGTTAGCTAGGAACTTATGGCGGCTAAATCACATTAACCAAATGATATAAAACTGAATATATTTACAAAAGAAATCGACAGATTTCTAAAAATTTTGATAATCTGAAAACCTCTGGTATTCCACCAGAAACACAAACAGGTTGGATTCATTTTGTTGTGTTTCCCATTTTTTTCAATTTTCGAAAATAAATTCTTAAATATAAATAAGAAAACAGATACCTACCTACTTCTTATTTTTCTGACAGCAAGTTGAAGAGCTGCTACAGAATGTGGGGCACTCAGAATATTTTGAAATGAAGGAATGTCGAATCGAAATCTTAGTTTTTTTTAGCATTATCCAATATTGACTTTGACATTGATTTAATTTTAAATTTCTAATGCATTAATTGCTGCCTTTGGGTGGAATTTATACAAAATTTCAACAGGTTATTATTTTAAAAATATACTTTCCCAGAAATTTATATACGATAAATTATTGATAATGATCTATTAATATTCTATCTATATACACGTATACATTAAATAGAAAATAGTGAATACCTAATTTAGTTCCACATGACAACCAATGTGTACAAACAAATATTACAATATTATTTTCATAACTATTTTTCAGATACCACAAACGTGATGATGGCGCCATCGCCCTCGAAGTCTTCAAAAACGCAGCATCCGTCGTTCGTGATATCAGTGAATGGAGATTCTGTCGATTCTAGCCCAGTTCCTTCAAGCCCACCTAGTACAGGTAAAAATACATTCAGCTAATGAACATTGACTAGGTTATGTACTAATTACCATACATAATAACTAGGTCGTTTTTACTGATACAAACTTTATTGCTGATTAATAAAAAATGTTAAATTGTTTTGACGTTGTACTTACCTTTTATCAGATTTTTTGAATTATTATTTTTACATCATTGTTAAGATGGTGGTGTGCTTTCTTTTCAATTTAACTGAAACATCATAAAGAAAAAACACGGAATACATAATTGAAATTTACTCTGAGACCGACAATTTGAATATTAATTAAGTATGAATTCACAACGATAATTAGGAGCTGTCAGCTAAAATGATTAGAGATTTTATTGTTTGGATTTGAGAAAATTGAAAAATGAGATCTTGAATGAAGTATTAAAACTAATAATGGTTACAACATGACAAATATTTTTTTTTGATGAACATAATGTTTTTGAAGTTCATTAGAGGTTAAAGTGACAAGAGAAAAATATTAAGCTATAAGGCTTGCTTGTATATCATGTCATTAAACGCATTAAGCAATCATGTCTATTGAACTATTCATGGAAAGATTCTAGATCAGGACTTCTTGAAGCACATATACAGAGTAGTGTGGGCAGTACTCGTAATAAGTTGAAAATAAAAAAACGTAGGAAACCACAAAGTGGATTATGTAGCTTTTCATTCATATTTATTGTATATTTTGTGATAAGAACTGGATTTAGACTTCATCAAAGATGATATATGCAAATTTTGAAGAGGACCGGAAAAGTATTTACAGAGTTATCCAAGAAAGTCTGTTAATTGGAAGCAACGGGAATGGATACCTAGTATTATACCAACTTTAGCATAAGAATTGTTGTTGGGCACTTGCTATAAGCTTCTATACCAAATTTGATCTCATTCCGATCAGTAGGACTCTAAAAGTGGCCAGTACCTAGGACCTTCAGATTCCGATATCCCAGGGTCAAACTTTTTTAGGAACTATTCTTGAATACTAACCAAAAACTTATATTCCAAATTTGAGCGTATTCCGAAAATCCTGATGAGTTTGTATGGGGCCCCCAGACTCCGTGGCCCGATTTGGCTCATTAATGAAGTCGTTATTACTTTTATTGAGAAAAGCCTCCACACAAAATTTCAGCCAAATCGGTTGAGATTTACGTGAGTTATCGAGGACACACACACACGACAACGACGATGACAGAAAGACACACACACGCAGATATTGTTTTGGTTTTTTCATGTTTGCCGAGGAAACATTTTTTTCATTGAATACTGAATACTTGAAAGATAAAAAAGTTAAAAGTTGAAAAAAGTTGATCCTTTCTAGAGCTCTTCCAAAACTTTTTTTTTAAGCTGAAGAATGTAGCTTTCAAACACAAAAAGCAGGTCGAAAAAATCCTGAGATATTGATACTGATCAATGTATCCCTACTCTCCCCTATATCACTCAGCAAAATTTGGAGCCAACTTGGTCAAATGCTACTTGGGGTTCTAGTACAAAAGTACCTAAGAACGGTTCTGAGGACTTTTTGGAACTAGATCTATAACTCAATCGATCAGTTTTGAAAATTTATCAAGGGGATAACTCCCCAAAATTTGTAATTTTTAATTGAAAGAATCTCATAAAAATGAACCTTTCTTGGGGTAGCTCATAAAATCGGAAGAGGTATGGTAAAACCGCCGTACTGAGGTCAGCATCTTCTATATACCAATAGGTATATAGAATAGGATGGTAAAGAAAATTCTCAAAATTTTTTTATATGTCTTTTAAATTTGAAAGACATCCCTGAAGGGATTTCGACATCATCATAAGCATTTTTAGCACTGGATTGAGTAAATCGGTTAATATTTAGAGATTTTAGAGGGACTTTTATTAATTTCAATCCCTCCAAATCTATAGATTAACCAATGGGACCATTATCGAGAAAAAGGATTGAAGTGCCTCGCCATGCAAGCATGAACTAATATTTTAGATCATTTTACCGAAATCCAGGCAAAAGTCTACCCACTTTAATTTTAGTTCGAACCTCGAAATATTATTTTTAGTTCAATTTCCAAACTTCGTCACAAGGGGCTGGGCATGCCCACTTTTTCACTTTTTCACTTAGCCAAAGTAATTATTTTAGTTGTTTAAACTGTTTATTTTAGTTTCTTTTCCCTTAAAAACGAGTTGAGTGCTCAAGAACTATTCTGATAGTTTAACGAACTAAAAAATATCCTTTCTGGAATCATCTATGTAGGAAGTAGGTATTCGAAGTTGAAAATTGCTTATAACAAAAATAGAATAAAATATGTACGAAAGGACAACTTAGTCGTAGATGAAATCTTCATCATAACCGCTGCGAATGGCTTTATGTAAAATAAAAGATAAATTAAACAAAGTAACTAATTTAAGTCATAGTAATTTAAAAATAACTTTTGGTTCTGGAAACTGTTTTATTAATGCAAGCTACTATCTGGTTTTAGATCACCACAAAGTTTTTTTTACATAAATTTTCTAAACCTGCAGCATTAGAAAAACATACAAACCTAAATAAATAATTTTTTATGTGAATTTTACTCTTTATTTATTTACAAAAGAGCTTTAATGCATTCAATCTTTAAACAACATCAAAAATTCATGAAACAGATTAAATACTATTATTACTACTGTTTAATCACTCGTATAATTAAATTGAAGATTGCATAACATAATTTTTAATGTTTATTTTATTTCAGATGCACCAAAATCTCAATGTTCGTCGCTTTCGGATGGCGAATCTTTTGAATGTTACGGAGAAAATGATATTTCGATATCAGAGAAT
>JXPH01008975.1:7534-21862 GCA_001014845.1 Mochlonyx cinctipes | reverse complement strand
TCAACAATTTTTGTAAGAGTGGTAGTTGTACATTGCCATTTTTAGTATTTTATTTGAAACGTTTTCTGTCCATTTTCTACTGTCTAGTTTTATGTCAGAGAGCCTATAATATAAGACTGAACAAAAATATAAAGCGTACATTTTTATTTGGCATTTTTTCAGGTTTTAAATTCTGGTTGCCAAATGAGTGTAACATTGCCGAAATTGAAAGTTCTCTGAGGGATTAACACACTATCCCAGTTTGAAATCTTACACTTTTTCAAAACTCTCCATCAAATAACTAAAAATTCCACAATAAATAAAATATGAAAGCAGGTAACTTAAGATTTCTTCCCTCCTAAAAAAAGCAGTTCATAATTCACACACAAAAGCCACAAACTGAAAAATCTGAAATCTAAAGCAATTGTCCTCTCTCGCATCTTTTTTTGTTGCAATCAGACTACTAAATCTCGAGGTGAGTAAACAAACAACATAAAGAAGCTGCAGATAACATCAAACATACAAGCATATGTGCTAAACACAAATTTCAATACAAAAACCTCTCTAAAAAGCATGTTTTTTCAGTTCTGAACTGGCTGGTGAGCAGAAGGAGTGGAAATGGGAGAGAAGACAAAAATCATGTTTTATGTTGATACTAAATTCAAGAATTATTTCAATATCAACTGATAATCTAGAGAACGATGAAGAATAAGAATATCCTTTTTCCATGGAAAATAAATCATCTTGCTTGATTTAAAACAACAAATTGAATTTATTGTGAATTATTTTAGTTTTTGGGACCAAACAGAATAAAATAAAACGAGAACTAATTTATCAGTTGGACAAATCTTTGTGTCTTCACACCACAAATTTTTTATTTTTTTCAAACGAAAAGGTCACTTTTTTCTTTCCTCTTCTTTTGCTGGATGGAGTTCTGCATAGTTGAGCTCCGTGTGTTGTGATATATTGATTTTTGAATTCAAACAATGGTGACCTCCTGGGGTTGCTCATAATGTGTTGCTAAATAAAAGAAGTAACAATCTTCCACTTCTTTTTTTTGTGTTGAAAAACAAACATTTTGATGTTGTTTTGATTGCATTAAGAATGATTGTAGTTTTATTCTCTTTATTTTCGGGAAAAAATATTGCAGGCAAGATTGATTGCTGCCTTTTCAGGAGCATGTAAAATGAGGATGGCAAATGTTACAGCTGTCGACTTTATGGTTGCAATTAAAACCTTAATACAAAATACAGTGAATCAGAATGTTGACGATTACTTTTCTTCATTGACTCATTTTTGTGTAGAAAATCGATCCATTTCCACCCGTTTTTATTTCAATTTTCAACATGTAGGAGCTCCTTTAAGCTCAATTCGACACTTTGCAATTGTCAAACTTCAGTTTTTATACAAAAGTTTTTGCTGACTGAATGCGCTTGGCGCAGAAAAACTGTCGCTTAGTTGAAAATCAAAATAAAGTGTGATTCTAATCAGAATATGTGTCATTTCTTTTGTGTCAACCTGAGTCCAAGAAATCCCGTTACAAGTTTTACCCATAATTCCAAGAGACCAGTAATGTCAAAATGGCCAACATGTACCAAACTTAATATTCATTAGGTTGGACTAATTTGAAGAATTTAAAATGTTGTAAAGGTAAAGGAAAGTTGTCTATTGATCTTACTTCATACTTCATCAATTTTCATCCAATTTTTAAAAAGTAAAATTACAGTGGTTTTTAAATATGTATTTAACGTGATGAGACTATCAAATCAAATTTTCTATCTATGAGGCACTCCTAAGCCTTTAAAAACGGTCCCACTGGAACCTGTGAACCAATTTTTGTCATTTGGATCACTTTTTACCGGTCATTTTTCCAAAGATGTCATATTTGCATTTAGCATCCCAAAAACACCCCAAGATATCAATTTTTCTTGTCCTCATTTACCTAGTTCAAGATTTTACAATTTTCCGAGTTTACATACAAAAAATTCTGAAAGCCTAACGGTCAATTTGAAATATCTCAAAAAAAGTGATAAATTTCAAAATGGACTCAAAATGTTGGTAAATGAAATGTCGNGTCAATTTGAAATATCTCAAAAAAAGTGATAAATTTCAAAATGGACTCAAAATGTTGGTAAATAAAATGTCTGCAAGTTATTAGAACATTTTAAGATGATCGGACCTACAAGAGCTAGTGTAGCTTCAAAAGACCGTTAATTTTAGTGAAAAGTACAAAACTAAAATGGCCAGCGAATCAAGGATAATCTTTAGACCAAATGGCAACATTTTGGCGGGGTATGTTTTTGAATTTCATCGTTTGAAAATCTTGCATACAACTCCGCTCCACCCTTGTCTGTATGGCTGTCGATAGCTTGCATAATTCTCAACTGATTCGGTTTTAGAAGTTTAGTTTAGAAGTTTCTTGCGGAGGCTTTTCTCAACCAAAATAAGTAAGAGGTCGTCAATGGAAACACAGACATACAAATTTTTTTTTCGGATTTACGCGGTTCAGACCATTTGGAGCAACATTTGGGAGGACAGAAAGAATTCTATTTTTTTTATTTCTCCGACGATACTATAACCTTTTCATCTATTATTAATTGATAGTGATGAAAAGCTAAAAAGTGTTTAAAATAATCCCTTTGCTGGGCTCTGGTGCCCAAATATCCAAGGTACTGTATTTGTTGGAATCAGATTTTTAATGTATAAGAAAGGCCCTTGATTTCATGTATATAAAGCTGGGGATTGATGAACATTCGTCACTATGGCATTACAGGGCCTCTGCGGCCAAAGGTAATAACTTTGGACACCAGAACTGTAGTAATATATTACAAAATTAATTGTAAGCGATTTTTAGAAAAGTTTTAGAACAAAAGTGCTTCAGATTTGTTTGTAGAACTAATTTAATTGATTTTGTACAGGAAGGCAGGTTGATAATCTGACGTCACTAAATTTGACATTTGTTTTGTATCACCATCTGCAATTTTGTAACATCGTCTACGAATTTTCTAAAAATTCTGAGAACTCCATAGTTTGGTTTTATTTTTTTTTTTGTAATCAAAATACAAATCTTTACCAGCAGCCAAAAGGAAGTCCAAATATCTTGAATTAATATTTCAATTTTCCAGCTAACTGTAAAAAATACAGAAAAATTCACAGGAATTCCGTTAAATATAAAAACAGTTATTCATCCTGTTTACATAAAAACATGAGGGCTGAGGGCATAATATTTTGAATGACAAAGAAACCCCTAATTTCCTATGAAAAATTAACAATACTGTTAGTGTTAAAGTGTTATAAATCAATTTTGACTTTTGAATATTTTATATTCCATGCCGGTCATGGGGCGTTCGACTTTTTCACACTGAAACTGAATTGAAATATAAAAGGATTAAACATATATTGATAATTTTATTTTAAAAAGCTTTTTGGTAGAAAAATAGGAGTGTTTTGTTTAATTTAGCAATTTTCTGTGAATATTTTTTTAAAGTAAATTTGCTAAACATGTGTCAAAATATATTAATAGTGTTATTAATGATTTTTCAATTCTAAAATAACCTTCAACAAAAAAAAAAATCTCTCAAGGGGAATAAGGCGGTCAACTGAGATAATGATAATAAATAATCTTAATGCCAAGCAATATTTCGTAAGAAATTTTCATTTTTATTTTATTTTTCTGTTGCGTGCAGAATTAATTCAAATTATTTTATTATCTATTGTCTCATTTTTCAACATATAGGCAGCATAAAAATCAGCATAAGCACGCGTCATTTATTATTATTAT
This sequence comes from Mochlonyx cinctipes, assembly GCA_001014845.1. Taxonomy (NCBI): domain Eukaryota; kingdom Metazoa; phylum Arthropoda; class Insecta; order Diptera; family Chaoboridae; genus Mochlonyx; species Mochlonyx cinctipes. The sequence goes on along the minus strand of JXPH01008975.1, from coordinate 18,102 downwards.
TTAACCATGTCGACAATAATTTAAAAGTTTCAACAGTTTTTCCGTTTCCATTTTTTTTTTCTAAATTGTTTGCATACTCATAACCACAAGACAATTAATTCTATTGTTCTATTCTGATTCTAGCTCTTAACTCATTCACAATTTTTTCTATTTTCCATCTTGATTAAAAATAAGAAAAATGTTGTTATTTTTCTCAATATTGTCTTAAAAAAAGTAAACCCTTGTCCTCGTACCAATTTTACATTTCAAAACATTATTATTTCTGTAACAAATTGTCACTCTGATTAAAATGACATTTTGCTCTTTTACGATGATCTTGTCTTGTAGAAAAAGATCGATCTATTTTTCATTGTTATTTAAATACCATCGCAAATTACTCGACAGGAACTTCTGCATGATTCATGAGTTCTAATTTCGTTTTACTTCGTGCTTTTGACATTGAAAGTGTTTTTGTTTTGGATCGCGAAATTATCGTGATTACTTTATTACCATTTTGGGGTTACGAGACATTTTTTTCTGTCTGGAAAGTTACGCTGAGCGATTTGAGAACTGAACCGCGAACAACACATTAATTAATCATCTCTTTAAAAAACAAAGTAGGTAATAAAGACATTATTTTAAAATGGGTCTAAAATAGTTTTACGGAAATAGGAAAATAAATTCTCTAGAGTTTTTATTAGAGGCTGGAAAAGATAATTAATTAGACAGATGTTAACAAGCAATTAACCTTAACATGATTTAAAAATGAATAATAAAAATCCTTTATTAAAAACCAGTTGTCTGCCAGAACAACATTTTATTGACCATAAAGAAAAGCTGGAGAAGAAAGAGAAAAGGATTGCTCCTCATTAATGACGCTCATAAATTTATAATGATGTCAAAAGAATAGTCATGAGAAATTTCTGAATTAAGATCAAATTTTTGATCTTCATCCTACATTAAATTACATTTTATATTTTACTATACATTTTTCACATCAAAATCAAAATCAAAATCTCATAAATTTCACAATAAACATTTTTTTCTACTCCTATACTAGCAGCTTGCATTTTATTTCGAATAAAATCAAAAAATTCTAAATCATCTAATTAAACAATAATAAAATTGTTGAGCATCCCTCGCAAATCGTGATATTGCCAAGCATTTTGCCATTAAAAGTGCATTTAAATTCAAATTTATTGTTTTCGTTGATTCATTTATGTTATGAGTGTAATTTAATGTTGATCAGGATGAGATGATGCTGGAGAAAAATAAATAAGACTCAAACAGTGTTACCGAATTCATTATTAAGAATAAAGTGAAAAACATTAAATCCCTAATTTCGGTACTGAAATGCTTAGTTTGGTGGCAAAAAAGCGAGTAGAAAATGGTGCACTCCATCAATCTCAAGTAACTGCAGAGTCTTGATTGTCTTGGAATGGCAGAAGCGTTTAGATTTACACCTACTGCCGCTATGGAAAGGCAATATAAATAAAAATAGGTCGGTTGAAAATTCGTTATTTTATTAGGCCATCGAAAGGTTTGGTATAGAATTACGTCAAAAAAACGAATGTTATTGGCTCCTACAGACGTTACGATTTGCAAATACACTGATACATGAAATCCTGTGTCTTTTTTCCTAAACGCGAAGTATAGGCTCATGATAGTACTCCTTGCGAAACTAATGAGACTTTGACAATTTTACTGATGGTTAAAGCGGACGCTGGCCCATTTTTCTCTAATCCAGTCATTGAGATATGAGCTCCTTTAAGGAGATTCTGGACTATTTTTATGCTTTTCTTCTTGGAGCAGAGAAATGCTCTGTTAATCACAGAATAGCTTTTGGTTCTGATAGCCAGGCAACTTTGGCTGTATTATGAGTTCGTATCAAAAGTTGTGCTGCAATACTGCACGCAGAAAAAACTTGTTAGATTTAAACAAGAAAGGCTGCCAAGCCAGGTTGAAAATTTCACTTTGTTGGCGCTAACAGGTTAATTTTCTAGTGGCTAAGAAGTTATTGTCAATCCCAAACAAGATCCTGCTTGCCGCTAATGGTGATACTTGTTGAAAAATTCTTGGGGCTAACAGAATCTTGTTTGACTTGTTAGCTTCAAACAGGATCTCGAATGCAACTCGATTTCTTGTTAGTATTCAACAAGATGACCTGTTAGTGGTGAACAGGAGCCTGATAAAAAAATTTCCGCACAAATCCTTAATAAGATCCTGCGGCTAAGATAAGAAGTTATTGTCAATCCCAAACAAGATCCTGCTTGCCGCAAACGGTGATACCTGTTGAAAANAATCCCAAACAAGATCCTGCTTGCCGCTAATGGTGATACTTGTTGAAAAATTCTTGGGGCTAACAGAATCTTGTTTGACTTGTTAGCTTCAAAAAGGATCTTGAATGCAACTCGATTTCTTGTTAGTATTACACAAGATGACTTGTTAATGGTAAACAGGATCCTGGCAAAAAATTTCCACACAAATCCTTGATAAGATCCTGTTGAACAAGTCATCTTGTTGAATAGTGACAAGAAATCGAGTTGCATTCAAGATCTTTTTTGAAGCTAACAATTTAAACAAGATCCTGTTAGCCCCAAGAATTTTTCAACAAGTAAAACCGATGAAGGCAAGCAGGATCTTGTTTGGGATTAACAATAACTTCTTAGCCGCAAGAAGGTTTAACCCGTTAGCGCCAACTAAGTGAAATTTTCAACCTGCTTGGCAGCCTTTCTTGTTTAAATCTAACAAGTTTTTTCTGCGTGGTGCAGAAGCTTTCTACGACGTTTCTCTTTACTGAACATCTGTTCGCAGTTGTGTGTATGGTAATGAAAATGCAGACAAATTGGCTTGTGCTAGCTCAGACATAGATTTCTGTGGACCTAAACTTGCTTTACCAATTTCTGCATGCCTATTTAAGTTAATCTGAAAACTTTGGCCCAAAATCAGTGCTAGATTCGGGGAAAAATAGTACCCTGGCGCTTAAAATCTTTTTTTGCATTCTGCTCTATAAAAATGCCCAGTAACCTCTAGTGGGTGCTAGTATGGAGAAATGGACAGAGCGGCTTTCAGTATGTTTGTTTTTCGCGTTCGATTGTGTTTTAAAGCATGTAAAGCAAAAAAAATTACGAAATTCTAAATAAGTACCCTGGTGGCACCAAGGTGCGCCTGGCCCCGAATCTAGCACTGCCCAAAATAAATATTATTTATTTTGGAATTATTTGAAGAGTTGCACCATATCTTAATTGTATTTGCCGGAGCTTTCTGTAAACAGGGTTGAGTTTAGATTAAATCTGGATGAATCCAAAACGTGCTTGTGGGCTTGTGGCATTAAATTTGTGTGGCTATGTGGTTATGGCACGATTTAGCATATTGTTGCGACCTTTAAAATAGGTCAGGGGCAGTTGAACAGTGAGGACTGAAGATAGGCGTTGGCCAAAAGCAGCGAACACAAAGTGCAATCGGTGGATGCAAAAGCCAATCTTGTGGATGCTGGGGCTATCGGTGGTTGCGTGTCATTGGTGGACGTCTATAGACGATCTCAAACGCCGATGAAAAACAATCCAGGCAGATACTGAAGCTGTCAGCAGACTGTAGGACCAACTGAAGAGTCATGGCGGAGCAAGAGGTAGGTTGCTTACCGGGGGCTGGAGCGATGATCTTCTTCCTCGATCAAATTGGTGGCTTACCAAAGCTGGAACAAAGCGAAAGCGTCTTCCGATGTCTTCCTGAGGCGGACTGATGAACAAGAGGTAAAGGTCACTGGTAAAAAACGCTCCAGTTCTGAGAAAAACAATTTGATAACTCTGAAAAGAGCTATTTCCAGTACCTTCCCCACACATTTAAACGTCGAAGTTGAACACCAGGTTTAAATTTAAGACACACACTAAATTTCATTCATTTCATTTTAGGATGAATTTAGGACTTTAGGAGCTCCAAACCCAATTAAAATGGGTTAAAAATTTATTTACTATTTTCATCGGTCCCGCGGCATTTACAGGCATTTAAAACAAATTAAACTAATTTCCTTTGATAAAAAGAACCAAATGAAAATGAAATGGTGTGACTAACTATTTTTGCTGAGTTATTACATATTTTAAGCGATAAATCTGTTCAAAATATAAAATACAATCTGTTCCAATGGGATCACACTCTAAAAATCGTTTTATAATCTGATTTATAATTGAAAAATTGAATTTTATTACAAAATAGGTATCTATCTATCTGCTACAGATTTGAATTATGATTCATCTCTGAATAGAGTGGAGGAAAAAAAGGAAAAACTGAAGAGAATATTGTGGGATTGCATCGTAAAAGAATAAAATATGTTATACATTTTATTCGATAAAATATCAAAACACATAAAAATTTAACCCAAACACATAAATGTCAGTTTTTTCGTCTTAAGTTATTGATATAGTTTGAGGGACCTCCACAATAGAAATACATAATATTTTTTTGTATTTCAGAAATAAATAAATTATTTGTTCGAGATTTTTGCTGATTAAAGACCAACATATTTATTTATTTGATTTGGTGAAGTGTTAAAACAGAATTTCATGGAAGTGTCTTTTTTCAGGAGAAAAATTTGATAATAAATTTGGAATTCAATGAAATTTATGTTTATGTTTTGAGAGCTGGTGATTGTTTTTCGCAGTATGAGGGTTAATTTTATTATGAAAGCACCACAAAATTATTATTTTATTTTTTTCAAATTCATAATTGAGAAATAATATTCTTTTTGACAGACCACACAAAAGACAGGACAATTTATAAGCAATCATTTTTTATATTATAATTTGTTCAAGGGTCCGGGGTAGCTCAATTCAAAAATAGACATTCCTATATACTCTTTAACAGTGCAGTGTTGAAGAAAGACATTTCATTGAATTAGCAACAGCTCTTATTTCCACTGAGAACCCCCACAAACTTCTCAATTAAATCTGTAATTCACGTCTGCAGCAATAATTATAATAAATGGCTACAAGAACAAGCAGTTTTCTGTCTTAGTCACTGAACCAATCTGCAATTATATTTATAATCCTATTTGAATGTTGATATTTTATTTTATTTATTTGGTCTATTTTCCTTCTTAACATGCTTAACATTTGAGAGCTGATTGGCCATAATTTACGGCCGGCCATTTATTTTTATTATGTAAATTTCATAAACAAATTAATATCAATTTTTCTCAGTTTAATTGATATCCAAGCCACAAGAGTAGCAAATTGTTTTTGAATAAAAACAAACAGCATTTAACATGTTTTACAATTACGCATAAACACAAAAATATAACAATAAATAATGCTGTGAAATAACATAAATTTACAATAACACTGCAAAAAACAGCCAAACTGCCCACTCGGCGCAATAACAATTTACTTACAACAAAAAGTTTAATTGAAATTGTACAAATTGGTGCATTGTGTGTGCAAACAGCATCTCTTTTATATACACTAGATGGCAAAGATGGTAAATTCATTTTACATTTAATTGGTTCGAGTTATTGGATTATCTCTTTTTATATTTTGTTGAACTGTTGCTGCAGCTCAGCAGTCAATAAAAAATTTAGACATTATAGAAAAAATAGGGTTCGTCGCTTACTATTAAATGTGCAAGTCTTTTGTTTTTATCGTATTTTCCCACATTTTTTCTGAAAGGGAATAACATTTTAGCATAACGGATACATGCAGGATCACGTAATCCATCATAACTAAGCTGGTGACAATAATCTCGTTTAACGCTTCTTTTACAATTGCAACAGCCTCCAGATGAAAAACTTTTGCAGAAGAAAAAGTGTGAAATGACGTAAAAAATCGAATCAATCACATTCCAATAAAAGAGCAATTTCTGTTGAATTAAAATACTTTTCACCGCCTGTCATTTAATTCGGATCGAAACATTAATTTCTAACACGAACAATATGTTTTTTTTCTTCAACAAAAATTTTAACAATCCATCATTGGATTTGATTTAATCGTTGTTTGGAAATTGTTTCATTTCTTCTTCTTCTTTTCACTCTTCCCTACAGACCATTGTGAACGATGAATCAAATTTTTGTTACTTTGTTAACAAATTATAAAGTCAAAAAAATATATAAATTCTTCTGAACATGTTGTCAAAATGTTATCATATTGTACAAGCACAAGGGAATCTTGAAGTGCTGTGAAATGGCTTGTGCGTGACTTTATTTTGTAAATTCTGCAGTCATTTCATCTCCACACTATGCAGTATGCTCTGGATTTTACGCTATATAAATATGTACGTCTATCCTTTATCCAGTACCGATCTAAACATATTGGATGTGGAATGGGTTGGGTACTAACACGGCAATAGTACGGCACGGTACGGCACTTGCAATAGTAATAACACTTTTTGTATTGTCGGTCACTTGTTCAAAAAAATTTCAACCCTTAAATAGCGTTCATTGAACTATAAAAAGAGTTCAACCCTTGAACCTCTTTTATGGGGTACACTGAACCCAAGAAAAGAGTTCAATGAACTCTCAACATGGAGTTAAAGGGTGGAGCCCCAACGAAAGGTTTAGATTTAGAAAAAAATATTTAAGAAATAAAAATGAATTTTATGAACCCAAAAAACCTGTTCAGGGAGCCTGAAAAATGAGTGCATTGAACCCTTCTTTAGATTCAATTTTTTTTTTGTTTGACCAAGGGGAATGGTACACTGATCGACTTTTTATTTTGTAAATTTAGATCATTCATTGCAAATAAAGTTCGCTACATTAATATATTCTTGTTAGTTCTTTTATCTAAAATGTGAAGTTAAGAGAACTAAAATAATGAGATCGTTGAATTGATGTATTTAATTATGTTTTTTATCTAATCAAATAGATAAAAAATTCTTTATTTTTGTACATTTTCACCATTTTTAAGATCCGATCTCATTAAAAAAGTGAGCATGGTTTTACGCGTATTTTGAACAATTTATCTATTATTAATGTAACGAAATAATTTACCTTTTCGACAACCTTGAAAAAATGCAAGTTATTCCAATCAACACAGGTCGGTTTGAACCCGTGCCCTTGTGGTTCATAGGCAGTCGCTCTACCTATCAAACCACCAGGGCAGTCTAATTCAATAAAACTCAAGTCTTTCTATTTTATAGTTCCTCCAAAATTTTGAGCCTGATTGGAAAAAATGTTACCGGTCAAAAACCGTCAAAAATAAACAGAGCCATTTCAACTTTTCTAGTTTGCAGAGTTATACTAGGCGGATCAAGAAGTGTGGAACAATCCTAAGAGATGGCGCTAGTATGCACCAATGTGCAATTTATAGTGAAATTGAGGGAGCTAGCTTAGACCACCAAGATGTCGTATGGCAGTGATTCCAACATCATACAGGATATTTTGTGTATGAACAAGCTCTGCACATGATGGGTGCCATGTTTGCTCACAGACGTGTTACGATTTCCCAGCAGAATTCGGCAATGCTTACGCGGCATTCAAAGGAGTTCTTGCATTGATTCATAACCATGGCTGAAACATGGATCCATTTCTACACACCGGAGTTCATGCAACAGTCAAAACAATGGGTTTCTCCGGGTAAAAGTGATCTCAAGCGTCCAAAAATCCAGCAATGGACCGAAAAGATTATGGCNCGGAGCTCATGCAACAGTCAAAACAATGGGTTTCTCCAGGTAAAAGTGCTCTCAAGCGTCCAAAAATCCAGCAATGGACCGAAAAGATTATGGCTTCCGTATTTTGGGATGGACGTGGAAAAGGTAAAATCATAACTGGCGCATATAATATCGTTTGAAAATTAAAATCTCAGAAAACCGGCCGCATTTGAAGAAGAACAAAATCCTCTATCATCACGACAAAGCGCCTGCTCATTCATCGTTAGTTGCGCAAGCAAAATTGCACGAAATCGGATTTGAACTGGTTCCTCAGCCATTGTATTCACCAGACCTGCCCCCCTGTGACTTTTACCTGGAGAGATAAACCTGAAGATATGCCTCACCGGTAAGCGATTTCACTCAAATGAGAAAGTCATAGCTGAAACTGAGCCCTATTTTGGAGAGCTTCTGAAGGATTACTTTTTGGATGGGATCAAAAAGTTAGAAAAACGTTGGACTCCCTGTATCTACAAAAATATAGAATCTATCTATTTATCTAGAAGAAATGTATGTTGATAAATAAAAGCGAATTTGGTAAAAAAAAGTTTTCTTGTTTCACTTATTCTTAGTATAATATCGCGTGCAATTTCCAAGTATGTTTTGATTATTGTTCTGTTTCCATTAGGGTGGATCAATTTAGAAATTTTACAATTTGGGAAAAAAACCCAGGGCTCAAACGTCATTTTAAAAATCTCAAAAAATAGGGGTGTTATTGGGACCAAAACACGCGGGGTACAAACGTCCTTTTAAAAATCTGAAAAAAAAATCAGGGGTACCACTAAACCAGAATACAAGTTTTCGTGAGAGGTTTTTTTCCCAATCTGCGTTTGAAATTTCACCACCCTAGTAATCATCTACTGAGAATTAGTTTATCGAACCATTTTTGAACATAAAGAAATTTCGGAGTGTCTGACTTACTTATAAAGATCCTAGAGGAGACGTAGAGCCACAACTGGCTGATACAGGAAGATACTAAAGGGAAACATAAGTCATTTTTTGTTGCCTTCGCTCCTACCGTCACTCTGGCTTATAAATAGGCTGTTTCCAAGTGCCTCCACTCTGGTTTGTTTCCATTATCATCAACAACATTTGTATGAGAGCCCATAGAAGGCTTAAGCCAATTGGCGGAATGTCCTAAATATCAGTGAAGTAACTAGGTTTTTAAGCTCTGCAGAGACGGACGGTCGTATTTTTTCTACATTTATGTAAGAAATATATCTTAAAAAAAATATATGAACTATTTTTAAACTAAATGGCTAATATTTAACACTTTTTTTATGTGATCAATAAGGATCCTTTTGGGGGCAATATTTATTCTTCTTATTCTAAAAATATGTTAAAACATTCGCACTATTTCTGAGCTCGTGTGTATTAAGGTTCTCAAAATTGATCATTTTGCCTATTTTATTCTAGAGCCTTCATTTGGTCCCCAAACAGTGTGGTGTCTCGCCCTCGGGGTAACCTCCAAAACAATTTAATTGTGCTAGCTAATCGACGACCGGATGGTTGAGTAGTTAGCATGCTAGCCTCACATCCACTAGGTTCTGTGTTCGATTACCGGTAGAAACTGCTGTTTTCTATTAAATTAGATTGTTGATTTTCAGTTTGTGATAAATCTGAATTGTCGATATTTCTATAAATAGTCAGTCTGTGAAATATACATACACCAACTACCATCTGCAATTATTTATAACCTATGAGAGTGGTGGTATATGTGTGTATGTCAGGTTAGTCAGTTTCCTAACAATAACAAGTGAACATGACTTGATGGGCTCAATGAGCTGGTAACTCATTAGCATAGCCATTAAAGTTGTGGTGGTTCGNACTCATTAGCATAACCATTAAAGTTGTGGTGGTTCGGAATCCACTATAAGCTAGGGGTAGGTCCACTAATACCTAGAAAGTTCTCTGAAATATGAGAACTTGCCTGGTCCCAATAGGGTACCTATAGGCCTTATTATTATTATTATTTATTATTGTCAAAAATTATTGTTTGCTTTTCTATAATCGTTATAAAGTAAAATGCCATTTTCAAGTATAGACAGTATGGGTATATGAGGCAAGGCAGCACATATTCCCCAAAACTGAAACGACGAAAAAAATAACACAAAAAATATGTTAAAAATTGACTCAGAACAGAAAACAAAATGCACACATGACAAGACACAAAAAAGTGATCTGTTAAAATTTCAAAACGATTATGACGGATCACACTCCATCATCAGATCTAAATTCAGATTCAGATGAGAAGAAAAGGGTGATAATAAAACAGATTTGGATTTATGACACGTTGAATAATAGAAAATTGCTTCTTAATCATTGTAAATAAACGTTTCATTTTTATAGAGAAAAAACGGAGATTTTATAAATTTGACATCATGTAGGTAACATTTAACATTTCTTGTATTTATACAGATGTGATCAATAAGATGAAATAGGAAAAGAAGAAGATGCTATAAAATTGTTTTTAATTATTGTTTAATGAAGTAAGCAAGTTAATTAAAATTAAAATTTACGATTTGATTTAAGATAGTCGTCATGCGCTGAAAATGCTGTTCAATATATAATTATGGTGATACTTCATTTTATCGAACCAAAGATGAGTTTTGAGGTCGAATGTCACGATTGCATCAATATGCACTTTCTATATACTTTTAAATACATATGTAGTCAATTATATGGATGAATTTTATGTTTATGGTTTTGTGATTTTTAATTCAACATCTCTTAGTCTATGCGAATCTCGAAGCAGTACAATGTCATTGATTCACGAGCAACAACAAGGCACGAGGCCGATCCCTCTTCAAGACATTAACTTCTCTAGGTGCTCCAGCTAATTAGGGGTGCTATAATGAGGGACGTACTGATTATTGATGACGTATTTTTTTTTTTAAACCTACCTAAAGGCCCTAGGGACTGGCCATAACTGGGCCGAGAATCATTTTATGGGGTGT